>APFE030242278.1:206934-243227 GCA_000404065.3 Pinus taeda
CCGGGTGGTTCACGTACATCCGTGGTCAGGGGGTGCAGGCTACGTCCATGAAATAACTAGGGCTGATCTCGAGGATCACATCCCTCGGCCATCACAGACCTAACCCCAAGGGTTTTCGGGTAGAATCGACCCTATGACCTCCTGTTTTAGCGAGGCACCACTTGACTAGTTGGGCTAACCCTTGGGGCTTGATAATCATGACATGTTATTTAACTACCCGTACAAAATATTAGTGTAGAATTAGCTGTTAGTTAATGAACCACATTCATACAATTTTAAATGGACAATATGTCATGTAAGGCATCAAAATCTAGGCTCGCTTGAAATTTGTTCAATGTTCTTTATAATGGTAATGTGGGGTGGTAGTTATTGTTTTTTTCGTTTGTTTTTTTTCATGAATATGTGTATTATCTTATGTATATGCACAAAGTCCATATATGTATATCTTCCATATATGAATATATCTTTTGTATATGCATAGCTTTTGTATATGTGTATCTTCCATATATGTGCATATCTTTTGTATATACGTAAGTTGCACACATACAGAAAATACATATATACGAAAGATGCGTATATACATATATGTGAATATATGGAAGCTACGGATATACATAATATATCCACATATATAGAAGATACACATATACATAAGTTGTGCATATATTGAATATATGTGCATATACAAAAGCTGAACATATATGGAAGTTGCGCATATATGGAAGATATGCACATATACAAAAGATACGCATATATAGAAGATTTGTTTATATACAGAAGATATGCACATATATAGAAGTTGTGCATATATTCGTATATCCATAACTTCCGTATCTTGTGAGAGGTTATTAATGGACAGGAACAATTGAGTTGCCAATGAATCTACTAATCTTTTGCCTCCTCTCCTAACTACTGACATAGGACCATTGATACTATGTTGTCATTTAATAGTCCCACATTGTTTTATCAACAACAACACGTGCACACATTTATTGATTAAAAACTAATTAAAGCTTACACAAGAGGGCTTTAGCAATGATATCTACTACCCAATGTATCCTGGTAACTATTTTCAGTATGTCAAGAATGCATTTATGATATTGTGAATGTCTTAGGACCTTGGAAACTTCCCTAAAATGTAACTGGAATGTAAGATAAGATAAGTTTATTAATGTCTAACAAATGTCAAAATTGATTTGATAGTTTTCATAAACCTTTGGAAATTGCTTGAGTGGTTTCCCAACTGTGATATTTTTCTCACAGTGGTTTATGAAAATTGTGAGAGGCTAAAGAAACTTAAAGAGTTATAAAGTAGCATGAATACAAAATTCAAGGGGTTCCAATTTTTTGAAAGAAAGGCTTTTTGTACTATTTTGAGAGACTTCCTCCACATTCCTTTGCACCTCTCCATGCAATTGCTAGTTATATTTTAATTTTAAGAGCATAATGTGATGTATATTAATTTTATTTAATATATTAAAATGTTGTTTTTATTATATTATATAAATGAAGATTTTTTTTAATAGTAAAGGATAAATGGAATACAGATAAATATAGTTATTTTTCATAAACCTTTGGAAATTGCTTGAGTGGTTTCCCAACTGTTTTCAAAATCTCACAGCGGGTTCTGATGTTTTTTTGGATAAATATAGTTATTTTTCATAAACCTTTGGAAATTCCTTGAGTGGTTTCCCAACTATTTTCAAAATCTCACAGTGGTTTCTAATGTTTTTTTTGAGTTTGTATAAAACTAAAAAAATGAGAAAAAGAAAGAAAAAGGACTACACAACCCCACATGTAAAAATGTAAGCCTTGAAACTTGAAGATGAGGAAAAACCTCATAAAATAGAGAACAAATTTTACATTTTCCAAAAGAGAGTAGCAAAACAAGGAAGAAAAACAATCAATCCTAATTATTATAGCCAATTAGATTTGAATGGAATCAAGGAAGAAAAACACTCAATCCTAATTATTATAGCCAATTAGATTTGAATGGAATCAAAAGTTTGCTTTGATGTAGGTCTAAAAATAGGCTGAGTCAAACTAGATCTATATAGACCAGGTTAAACCCTTCTAGTTCTGGACACTTACTTAGACCGAAGGTTGTATCCATTTGGTTATGTGAAGTTGACTCGCTTATACTCAGAGAGTCAACCTGGTCATGGATTTAATTTGGACAAAAATGTACTTAAAACATCATTTGAGCTTGTTTTTTCAACAGTTTATGAAATTTTTTCTAGAGCATCATTTGCAACATTTTTCTAGCACTTGGACAATATTTGACACAACCTTGTTAAGCCAACAATGATCTCTCTGTATATTTTCACCGTATTAATGTTTCAATTCTTCATAAAATTTGTGGATTTCACAATGGAAGTAAGGGCACAATTCTCAGTTGATTTATAAGCTGAAATTTACCAAGGGGTTTATCTTCAGCAGAAAATTTTGGGTAGTGTTCTTGCAGAGATAAGGGAGCATTTTCTATATCTTCTTAGCTGAATCAACTAGTGTATAAAATTTCCATATTTTTCTCAGCTGATTTATAAACTATTGAGGGAAAGGGATTGCTTGGAACTACCATACAACAATCAAGGAGGTTGCAAAGAAGGTGCACACAAATTAAATTTTGGCAGTATATTCAGATTAAAAACATTAATTTCAAATTATGTAAATTGTTAATTTTCTTCTAAAAGAAAAATAATAACCGTGGTCTAAATGCAGTACAAATTTTCCCTCTTCTGCCTACTCAAAATAACAAGAATGTAAACTATTATTTTTGTTTTAAAATTCAACAAGAATCGTTTTGGATTGATGAAACTGCAAAGATCAGATGTGAACATTACACAACCTAGTTGTAGTTGAGAATTTGAGGGAGCTTAATTGACTTGTGTTAAAGTAACAATTCCATCAATCCAAAATTGCAAATTTTGGAAAAGAATGCTTCGCCAGATTCCAACCACCACAAACCATAAAAAGTTGAAAACATAAAATGTTTAGTCTTGAATATAAATTCAAAGGAAAACATCATAGGAAACCCAAGGGATACTTCCCCACATTTGTGGATGGCATCCCTTGTAAATGCATTAGAATAGAATTGGGAAACTCGCTAAAGACTACTCAACTATGCACTTGCTGACATGGAACTAGCCAAATGAACAATGCCATTGACAATGACTAAGTGAGCTAAACCCTTAGGTTTGTGTGTGTGTGTGTGTGTGTGTATAGAGATAGAGAGAGAGAACTAAATTCTTTTATTTTCCGAGTCATTGTTGTGTCAACCCTCAATTCTTGTCAAGTCTCAAGTACACTCTCGACCCTTACCCCAAAACAATTCAAGTACCAAGTCGGGTATGTTAACTTTTTTTTTTGCTCTTAATACTAAACAGAGTTTAATATGGAAAATTTTGTTTCCTATTTCACGAATTGTTTCATGGCATTTTTCTTGTGATTTCCTAAGAAATCTACCTCCATGTTCCTGGTAATTTTTAACAAGAAACCCATTTCCTATTATTTCTCATTTCTGGAAAAATTCCAATATGTGGAGCTCCTACCATGTCTTCAAATCCATCTCAATTACAACTTTCTCTCACAAAATAACTCCTTATATCCATGTTTGATTCTCCCTAGAAATATGGATTCTTTGTGGAAGTAATGTAGCTAATTGTTGCATTATAACACCACATAATCCCTTGATTTTCTTCTCCAATATCAAAACAACCCTTTCAACCATAGTTTTAAAAACTAGAACTGAGATGTTACGGGGCATGGTTGACCCTCAAATGAATAATACAAAATGTTCTAAAAGGATCTCAAGAAATATAAAGATTAAAAGTGTCAATATGGTTCCATTTATTAATTCTCAAGGCTTATGAGTTTTACACTGACCACGTATGAGTTTCTGTCATCATAGTCTACAAGGTTATGATTATTATTGTCTACGTGGGCTCCTCTTTCAAGCTCATAGTGATGAGGAGTAGATGGTTTTCTTTGACAAACCTCATTGGGACCTTATCTTTTGTTTTTGTTATCCACACTGTTCTAGTTTTGACTCTTTTCTTTACCATTAATATTCGAAAGGGTTACTGGTTGCATTCATGAGATTCTCGCCAGGGGAATATGGGAATATGTGTTAGGCCTGGCAGCGTCATTATAATATATCCCACTGTCTTTACCTTGCCCACTTCCGCTTGAAGGGTTTTAGTTGTTTGCAAGAAGGGAATATCAAAAGTCCCCGGGGGTCTCGGGGGTTATTAGTTGTTTTCAAAGGTAGCCTCTACAGTTACGATGACAGATGGGAGGCTTACGGAATGGAGCCTTCCCCACTATTTTTTCCCTCTCAGTTTATTATCCTTCGTTGGTCAACGAGAGTTCTTCTTACCTCGGTTCCTTGAAACGACACACTGATCCCCCGGGTAGCTAGCTGACGGATGGAAAAATAACTCTTAGAGTACTCTACAAACTCACTAACCGTGGAAGACATCTGGGTCAATTTCTCCCAACTGATTCACACATTGTTCGAGCCAATGTCAGCCATTCCTCTGGTCACAAGGGTTGAGGAAGTTATTATGAAAATAGAGGACATGGAGGTAACAACTCAGACCCTAGACTCGCAACTATTTCCAGCGATTTCAGAGGGTTTATTTACCTCAGAAGTGGGCTCTGAGTCACCTTTCCTAACCATCCCATCTCTTATGGAACTGAAGAAATGGTTGCGAGCCCTTTCGGTAGAAATGAATTCTCAAGGAGGTGCAGGCTCTTCAGGAGAAGGAACGAGTGGCAAATAGCCCCCTCCACAAGGGTTGTTGCCTGAACAACTTGGCATCCTATGATCCGCCCCTTTCTACACTGCCTTCCAACCGGTCGGCTCTACCCTGCCTTCAGGCTGCTTCATTGGCATTCCTAGACAAGAGATAAATATGGAGGACAACCGCTCTCTAGACTCTGAAGACATTGGCCTTGCAGATGGTGAACAGGCTGCAAAGATGCCACCTAAGCGACCAGAAAAATCAAGAAATTCAAAAATCATAGAAAGGGACAAGAGTTTAATTCTTGGCGAAGGCATCATTATGGCACAAGCTGCCCTTACTGAGAGCACTGTGCTAGTTGGAAGGGTAAGAGGTCGAAACTACACCTCGATGCGCCTACAGAAGTGGATGGCTTAGATTTGGGGAAATCTTCTCATTCAGCTTCCAGGTATTCTCTCTTCCAGGTATTCTCTCGCTCTCCCGGGGCTAGTTCGCTCTGCTTTTCTCTCACCTAGACTAAGTTGACTAGGTTCTCACTCAGTATTGGCATATTGAGATGACCCCAATTGTTTTGAAAAGATGGTCGTCGATGTTCGACTTGAAAAAGGAAAACCATGGAGTTGGACCAATTTGGGTAGGCCTGCTTGCTCTACCTTTACAATTTTAGGGGGAGGAGATCTTCAAGGTTATAGGAGATGACTTAGGTGTCTACTTGGATCATGAAAAAACTTATCAGGACATAGGCTGCCTGGCGATGGCTCACATCCTCGTACACCTAGACACCAGGGAAAGATTGGTAGAAAGCTACTTTCTCCAGATGCGCGACATTACACGACATAAAATATTGGATTACAAAGGAATTCCTTTTCGCTGTCGAAAATTTCATGAAGTGGGGCATCTCTATAAAGACTGCCCAAGAATTTATGGGTAGAATCCCTCTCTGGCAAATTTATTGGTCTCATCCTTCACTCAAACTCAGGAATCAGATTTTACTTCTCCAGTGGACCTCCATGAGACTACTCCACCCTCTACTCAAGAATCGCAGCATCCAGCCTCTCATTAGTCCGTGAGAGCAGCTGAACCTTCTCGAGTCAAATCTTGATCTCAGGGCACGTCTTTTTTAGGTATTGCCTCCTCCTCTCTTCCTCATTTATCTGAAGCTGCAATGGCTTCTATTAATTTAACTTCTACTATGAGTTTCGCTGGTTCTTTGAGAGAAGTTGATTTTTTGTACTCTCCGGTTTGCCCGGCTCCCTCTGCACCTCCTTCATCATCTCCCATCCCTCAACCTACTATGGACTGGACCTCCCACTCGCTCAATGAATTCTTGCCCTCAAGTGGGTCACACCATTACACTTAACGCATGCTAGTGTATTAGTGCTAGTGTAATACAGTCATTAATTTATTATGAGGAAAATTAAAATACAGAGGAAAATTAAAATACAGAAGTCATGAACACATTTATAATTATTTCAAAAAATAGAAAATAATTACCAAAACAATCCATTAAACTTTAAAGCCAAAAAATTTAAACAACACTTAAATAATTTAAATTTTGATGGATTCAATGTACATCAACTATCATGATATATACAATCTGCATTGCTAAAGACCTAATAACATTCATAAATTATTAAATCCCCATAATTCGAATCAGTCAATGCCACCATATTGATCTCCATAATTCAAATTCGGTGAAATGGATTTTAATATTTTATCACTCATGTTTTCACCATTACTATAGAGACAAAAATTCCTTCCACTTTGAAGTCCAAGATGCATAGTAATTACTAATCAGTAGATGCAAATTTTAAATCCTGAGATTCTCAGATTAAATGACTTAGAGCGGTACACTAGAGGCAATTCCTATTTCCACCTCCATAGAAAAGTTAATGCTATGGAGGGTACCTCTGTCAGAGTCTCACAGAGCCCGGCGATGGCATGGACCATACCTTTCTGGCTGCCCAGCGAAAAGCCCCCGGCGACCCTACCCGCTGCCAACCTTGTAGTTCCGGTCACATCGTATTGATGAAGTATGGCGCCGATGAAGTATTTATCCGTCGAATCCATAGCGCGTGGCCTCCGTTCAGACAAGAATTAATGCCAGACGGGAGAGCTATGGAGGTGGAAATAGGAATTGCCTACTTCATCAATACGATGTGACCGGAACTGCAAGGTTGGCGGCGGGCAGGGTCACCGGGGGCTTTTCGCTGGGCAGCCAGAAAGGTATGGTCCATGCCGTCGCCAGGCTCTGTGAGACTCTGACAGAGGTACCCTCCATAGCATTAACTTTGCTATGGAGGTGGAAATAGGAATTGCCTACACTAGAAGTAGGGTAAAACTCTGTAACTCATCAAGTAAATTAGAAGCAGCGTAACAATTTTTCTTATTCAACAAATCTAGGTTATGCTCTTGAGCCAAACACATTGATCGTAAACTCAATTTTTTTTAGAAAACTGTACAAGATTTTGTGTGAAGAACTTTTAAATCTATTAAAAAAACCTACTTCCCCATCAGCAAAATGAAAAATAAAAGACGAAAAATAGCAAATATATGAAGTTGCAGTTGCACGTTTAAATCTATTTGAAACATTTGGGAAGTTTTTTTGTTTAAGGAATATAATTTAAATAAATAAAACAGAAAATATTATAAAACAGTGGAAAAACAATTCGATAAGACAAACATTGACATTAGAAACTTCACCGAAAGGAATTGCATTCGAATTCATTTGAATTGGTATGTGGAGGAACAAGTAGCAATATTAATTTAAGTTTGAGTTTCAATGGTAACCGGAAAAAATCAGACTACAATATTCAAAATACTTGCAAAAATAAACAACTAAAGCAAAAAATAACAATGAAATCATTTCAATCTTTTTTATATATATCATGCACATCAAATATCTTATATTAATATCAGTAATACGCAATGTAGAGAACACTTACAGGCAGGCGAACACAGGGAAAGTAGTGAGCACGAGGTAAACAGGCAGGCAAACAGCGTTTTGAATGGCTTACTCCTCACCGGTGAACACAACAACTTATTCCTCATGGCAGGAGAACAACTGATGAATTTAGAGCTGATGAGGGACAATCATATAGAAAAATCTGAGTCAATTTTTCCACCAATTCTAAATAAGTTTTCCACCAAAAAATTGTGCCTATTTTTCCCAGGCTTTTCAGTACACATGACTCCCTGATACAAGATCCCACTTGAAACCCGCTCCGGAAGCTACCATTTTTATCAATAGAAACTCCCAAAAAGCTTTAATGCTCCAACCAAAGCTTCTGCCTATTTTGGAGCATTTCGTACCAGCTCCTAAACTCTGAGGAGCACTGGAGCTTGGGGTGCTTTCTCTCCAACCACCAGGAGTAGTACCCGTGCAACATTGGATATCTTCCATATCTCCCATTTGTTTTGAATTATGATCATATCATCACTGATTTTGAATGCATATATCCATCTATCAACTATATATACCCATCCATCGACCCATGTGGAATATAGATTGAATATATAAGATTATACTGTATGATTATATAATAAGGTCAAACGACTGTATATATAAAATCAGACATTTTGTATATATAATATCGGACTTCAGGTATATATGATAAATATTCCATATGATATGGATGGAAGGTAAATATGCCAACATTTATAATATATGTTATAAGCATAACCATGGCCATATATCACTATACAACCATCATCCCATGTATAATATATAAGATCAAACTATATATATATATATATATATATTCCATCGATGGTAAAGATATTCCAACATATATTCCAAGCATAACCGTAATTTCTACGTATAACCTTAGCCATATAAGTGGTAGATATCTATGATGCCACTTGGGAGATATCTACAATGCCCATATAAGTCACAAATATGAGTGCTAGTGTGGATATCATTAGATCTTTAACTAGCTCTATAGCATAGCATTCTATGGCATTAGAAGGGCCCTCTCTCTATACTATTCTAGATTGGTTATATCATACCATTATAAGGCCCTAGCCCAAACCATTATACAACCCTTGAAGGGCCCTCTACTCTATACCTTCCTACCATATAATTCTACAACACTAGAAGTGCCCTCAACTTTATAACCTTCTAGGCTTGCTATAACCTATGTTGCACTGGTACCTCTCTTAGTCGTTGGAGAGAAAGTACTCAGGATTTTGCACTCTTGGGAGGTTGGGAGCTGGTATGAAATGCTCCAAAATAGGAGGAAGCTTTGGCAGGACTGTTGGAGCTCTCTGGGAGCGTCAATCTACAAAATCGTAGTTTCTAAAGCAGGTTTCAAGTCGGAGCATGGATCAAGTGAGTGTGGGAGCTCTGATCCTCGAGGACCATATAGATGCTCCTCGATAGATCTTAGCTCCCCATGCTCCCAATCCACGCATACCCAAAGGAAAAAATGGGCGCGATTTATTTGCAGCAAACTTTGACTCGAATTTAGCGGCAAACGTGACTCAGATATTCTATAAAAAAATTTCCCTTGTCATCTCTTCGTGTTTCAGTTTGTCATGTTGGGAGTAAGACGTTGTGTTCACTAGTTAGGACTAAACAATTGTGTTCTCGTGACACTATCGGTAAGGAGTAAGCAATTATTGTTAAAATATACATCATCTTGCATTTAATGACATTGAAATATACTTATAGAAAGTGGCACATTGCATACTTATCGGTACAAAAGCTTCAATTGCTCTTTATAGGTGTAGAAAGCCATGTTTAATATGAGCGATGCCATTTTGCTGGCCTAAAACTCAACTCTTGAACAACATCCTACATTCTGTGATACACTATTACTTATATCATGATGTTGTTCGTGTCTCGTCGATTTTGTTTCATTCCTCGCCAGAGGGAGTCATAAGTTACTGGGAGGCATTTGAATCAATATTTGGGATAAATTTTAAACTATTTATAGTTAAAGAAAAGAAAAAAATACACGAGGTATGATTTTAAAATTTAAATTATCTGGCATGTAGATTTTTTTGCAACTTTGTGTTTTTGCAACTTTGTATCTTATTTATTTAATAAAATATGAATAGGATTAGATGTGAGGTTAAAGTTAGACATCCTAAAGTTATAGGAGATTCTATTATAACTTACTTTTCTTTTAAAACATTTTTTCTGGAATCTCAATTAAAATTCCTAATATAAGTCACAAATGGATTTTAATTTTTATATGAAGAATTCCAACTTAGAAAAATAGAGGTTTAAAGGATTTATCATTTTCCTTTCACATTAAAATAACCACACCCTTTATTTTTTTGTCCTTATGTTGTGGGTCCTATCGATAAAGAAATGTTTTGTGTATGGTGAACAAAGAACACTTCTCCTTACCTGTAACAATGATGTGGCTTGATGGGTCACGTTTTTATTCCTTTTCATTTTTAAGCTTTAAACTTTACACATTAGCATGTATCAATTTCATATTTTACAATTCATAATAATTTCTTTCAATTTTATTGTGCGAGATCGATAAAAAAAATCTACGAACTTCTTCTATATCCTTTTCAGGCTTTTTATGTCATCCATATAGAAAATCATATCATATCTAAGAACTTTTTGAATTGAATTTTTTATATCATTTCCAAATGTAAGAACTTTTTGAATTTTCCATATCATTTCCAAATCTAAGAACCTTTTGAATTTTCCATATCATTTCCAGATCTAAGTAACCTTTTGAATTTTCTATATCATTTCCAGATCTAAGAACTTTTTGAATTTTCTATATCATTTCTAGTTTTCTTATATCATTTCCAGATCTAAGAACTTTTTGAATTTTCTATATCATTTCTAGTTTTCTTATGATATAAATTATTTGGTAGGATCGTATTTAAGATAGTAATTCTTATTATATTAAAATATTCATTTATAGTTTTCTTTATATAATTATATGATATAATATGTGTAGGAATCCTATTTAATATTATATAATTCATTTATTATATTAAAATATTACATTTGTTGGCTAGATTTGTATTGTACTAGCACATTAAAATGCTCCACCCTTTGTCTCCCTGCCATATAGATTGATTACATAATAAATCAAATATGACAAACCTAATAAATCGAATGAATCTAATTTAATTCCAAATTTCTAAAAGGTTATATTTTATGACAAACCTAATAAATCGAATGAATCTAATTTAATTCCAAATTTCTAAAAGGTTATATTTTAGATAATTGATTTATACTAATTTAAATGATAAATTTATTGTTTTACTTTTAATTTCTTTTGTATTTTAATGTGAATTTGCAGAATTGATACCATGAATAGATGGTTGGGAAGTGGAGTTGGTGACAACAACAACAATATGAGACCTCAACTACATTCACAAGCCCCACAAGTTCAAGAAAATATTGCAAATACAACAATTTAATTCCAAATTTCTAAAAGGTTATATTTTAGATAATTGATTTATAATAATTTAAATGATAAATTTATTGTTTTACTTTTAGTTTCTTTTGTATTTTAATGTGAATTTGCAGAATTGATACCATGAATAGATGGTTGGGAAGTGAAATTGGTGACAACAACAACAATATGAGACCTCAACTACATGCATAAGCCCCACAAGTTCAAGAAAATATTGCAAAGACAATAATAGGTACCCACAAGAAATCAAGCAACATGTCCAAGAAGCCCTTCATGAAGAAAATAACACAGAACAAGGAAAACAATAGTGGGGGCTATGCGAAATGTTAATGCACTTTGTGTGACCATGTCTTTAAGGGTAGATATACAAGAGTATGGCATCATCTTTTGGGAATATCTGGGTTAGGAGAGAAGGGTTGCACATATAACCTTGAATAAAGAATGGAGATGACTAAGCTTCACATGAAAGAAAATGGAAACAATGAATGTGAGAGTTGCATTGTATCTCCTAATAAGAGAAGTAGACATGAAGATTCATATGAATGTATGAATGAACAAAGTCACATCCAAATTGAGACTAATCAAGGGAGTACTAATATTAGGCGAATTAGTGTAAGTTAATCCATTCAAAATATGTAAAATTCCTTGCATAGAGATGAAGCACATGATCCCATAATAGATTTTTTAATGGGAAATGAAATTTCATTTAATGCCACTCATTAACAATACTATAAAGAAATGGTGAGAAAAATCATGGTTGCAAGCACATGATATGCACCCTAAGGGTACTTCAAAATGAGTACTTCATTATTAGATAAAGGGGGGTACAAGAATGCATGGACTTATGAGGGTACATCAAAATGACTACTTCATTATTAGATAGAGGGGTGACAAGAATGCATGGACTTATGGAGGACTTCAAACAATCTTGGGTTAATTCAGGGTTTTCAATTGTCATGGATGGTTGGACATATATTCAACAAAGACCTTTGTTGAATGTTATTGTCACATCACCATAAGGGCCTTATTTTTCAAAGCAATTTATTGTACTAGAAAACTAACGATGCTACTTTCATGTTTGAAATGTTGGAGGATACAATTGATGAGGTTGGTCCTTCAAATGTGGTACATGTCATCAAAGATGCAACACCTGTTTGTAGAGCAACGGGATTGATGATCCAAAGTCGATATAGGCATATATTTTGGATTCCTTCTTTTGTACATGTCTTTAACAATCTCTTAAAAGACATTGGTAAAATACAGTGGATTGAAAAAATCATTTCAGATGCAAGGGAGGCACAGATGTTCATTTACAACCACAATGATTCCTTAGCAATTTATCTCATGTATTCAAAGAATCAGTTTTTAAAACCTACATAAACAAGGTATGCTACATACTTTCTTGAGCGCATGGTTGAGGTCTATGCATCTTTACAACCCAATGTTGTTTCTTCATAGTGAAATAAATGGACTATGTCTAAGTCACCTCAAGTGAAGAACCCAATGTTGTTTCTTCATAGTGAAATGAGGATTGGTGGGTTGATTGTAGATATTTTGTCTCTTTCACAACTCCAATTATGGAGTTGTTCAGGTATGTTGATTGAGATTATCCTTCTCTTTGGGAAATATATGAATTTATTGAAACCATGGTGGGCAAGGTAAATCACATCATTTTCCAAAGAAACCCTTCTTTGGAGTTTCTCCATGAAATCCACAAGCTCACAGAGAAAAATTGGCTTAAACTCAATACCTCCCTTCAAATGGTTGCACATGCCCTTAATCTAAAGTGGTATATGGAAAGACCAAAGTCGTATTGATGATGAAGAGGTAAAACAAGGGTTTCTTGATGCTATAACTAAGATGTATATTCTTGATGAGGCAAGTGTGATACATAAAGCAATTTATTGATTTTGGTACATTAAGCCCTCTTGCATTCAGCCAAGATGCAAAGAGGGACATCAAACATTATGCTCAGAAGAAACTTGTTGGATGTGCTCAGAAGAAACTTGTCGGATGGTGGAGAATGTATGGGGGCGAGGTCTGAGAACTTTGAAATCTTGCTTCAAGTTTTCTATCTCATGTTGCTAGCTCCTCGAATGTTGAAAGGAATTGGTCCACTTATGTTGGCATACACTTTTTTAAGAGGAATAAACTAACCTTTAAGAGAGTAGAGAAACTTGTTTATATGCATAGTAGTCTTCGGAATTGTTCAAGGAAGCTAGTTGAATATTTAGAAGGACCTGCTGCAAGATGGAATGTGAACCTGAAGATGCTCCCAAATTGACAGTGATGATGAAAATATTTTACGAAAAACAGAATTGGTTACCTTTACATTGCATTGTTGCATCTCATAATGATGATGACTTCAATCCAGTACCTAATGAGGCTTAAGCAAGCTTAAGCTTATATGGATCTCCTTGATGCTGAAGATTGTACTATATGATCATAACCTTTGTACTTTACCTAATGAGGCTTAAGCTTATATGGATCTCCTTTTGATGCTGAAGATTGTACTATATGATCATAACCTTTGTAACCTTTGTACTTTTGTTGCTATATTTTGATGTTGAAGATTGTACTATATGATCATAACCTTTACCTAATGAGGCTTAAGCTTATATGGATCTCCTTGATGCTGAAGATTGTACTATACGATCATAACCTTTGTACTTTTGTTGCTATATTTTGGCTATTGGGCATTTTGAATTATGTACTACTTTAGGCTTTTACCTTTTTACCTTTTTAAATTTTTTTAGTATCAACATCAATATGATTTATGGTTGTATCTTAAATGATGAATAAGTTAAAAATTCAATTTGGTATGTACATTTAATCTTTACACCATTTAAAAAAAGTTAATATATATTAAATTTTAATATTTAATGTATTATATTATTGCAGATCCCACTTAAATTTGGGCACATATTAAATTTGGGCAAACGGTTGTATATTACATACTTTGGGTTCCCAGGTACCCAAAGTACTCGGAACTCATGCGACATAGGTTATAACATATCATTCGACAACCCTGGAAGGGCCCTCTGCTCTATACACTTCTGCAACCCTAGAAGGGCTCTCTCGACCCTTCTATAACCGTATGTACCCTTCTACAAAATCTAAAAATTATTTTGGCCAGATAATAATCTCATAGAAGGTGATACTATAATATGGAATATTTCTGTGGGAAATTCACCTTTCTGGAATGTGCAACCCCTTTACTGCAGGTGCGTTGTTTACATCAATTGTCATTGCGAAATATAATGCGAGTTGTAGAAAGTCGGTGCCAATCATTTTTCCCATTTTCGTTGAGCAATGTGCTCGTCCGTGAAGTCATCATTATGGCTCCAGCAGATTCACCCTTATTAATCAGTTCCTGATGATTCATTTTGGCCATTAATGAAGGCCTTTGCAGTTTATAGCTAAATAAATGTAATAGGGACAGCAGAGATTCATTTATATTTTCAAGCATCATGTGGATTTTTCTCAGATATTCCATCTTCTATAATGGATTTTGTATGTTAACAGACGATGTATTTAATCCGGAATCTATTATGCAGAAGAGCGAAAACACTTTTAGGTAGATAAATCGTAAATCAGCTTTTTGATGTTTTTTGTGCTTTTCCCCAAATTTTTTTGTGCTTTTCCCTGACTCTCAAATTGGGTTGGGTTGTTCAGCACCTCGCTCCTTTCATGGAAAATATTACGAACTAACAATAATGTTCAGCCTCTGACTTCTGTGTTCTGTGTAGACATATAAAGAAAAAAAAGGAATACCTAATGTTTGCCAGGAAGTCATTCATTTCCCAGGAAGTTGAAGGGAAAAGATGAGTAGCATTTCTATATCATAGCGACTAGCAATTACACTGTATACATATACTGTCACGAGTACAAACACACAAACTTGCTGTTTAACATAAAATTGATTTTAACACTGGAAAATAATCATCATTAACACTTTGTTGTAAGAACAAAAAGAAGCCAAAAAAAAAAAAAATTGTCCTCACATTAATATTGAAGATCAATTATCATTCACAGATTGCTGTAAAAACAGAAAATGTGGAGATTGTAGAACATGGCAAGTACTTAGCTCTGGATGCGTGGCACCTGAAGCAGTAGGGCTTGGATGATTTCCATGAAATGCAAAGAGACCATGCTCTCCAAATGGCTGAGGTAGACGAGTACGAATATTATCGTTGCCAATATCTTTAGGAGTTGTCTATAATGCGACTTTTTGGAGATTCCGGTGACGGAATCCTGCCGAATAAATGAGGTTAAATCTTGATTTTTAGCAGTTAAAATGGATTTTTAACTGCATATTTGGATTCAGGGCCCTGGAAAACCCCTGGGAGCCATTGATTGTGCAGAAACTAGCTATCAAACCTGGGATTCCAATGAATTGCTGCCGGATTTTGACCGGAAAAATCTGCCGGAAAGGCTTTCAAAAAGTCGCGTTATAGACTACTGCATATCTTTATAGGGAAGTGCCTCCCAACCAGAAAAGTCAGAATGAATTGACACGTCGTTAACCAGTGCATGCTTGCCATACGTGTTGGCACTTTATGTTTACCCGTGCATGCATGCCATGCGTTTTATTTCACTGTAACCTTGATGTCATGTCAAGCGCACATGAATGCAATCCTCCGATAAAAGTCCGATGGGGCCCTCCTGTTCCCTTCTGTAAGCCACTATTGCTATCACCATTTATGTATGTGTAGGAAAGAGAAACGACAGAGATCTTGGGAATTGGAGTAGTTTAGGAAATAATATAATTAAAAAACTAACTTCGTTTTGTTGTCAATAGAATCGAACCTTACCTAAATAATGTCCCTTCAAGATGCATCATATTGTATCCCAGTGAGGAAGGGAATCTTGAAACTCGCTCATAATCACAATAGATGCATTTATGGAGACAACAAATTTCATTAAATTAAACTTCTCTAAGTTCAAACAGCTTCCTTTACATAACACATAAAGAGTACGCATATATCATGTTCTTAAATTACATTCATGGTGTTAAATAGTATTTTTAAATAAATTTATTAAAAGGGTAAATAATTGATTACATATATTTTTTAATATTTATTATAAGTATTTTAAAATATATATATTATCGGTATAACTTACTAATAAATTTCTAAAACTTCAATATTAACCCATAATAAGAACTTATGGTTTTTAGGTAATAATTTATTAATATATTTTAATATATATATATTATCGGTATAATTTACTCATAAATTTTTAAAACTTCAATATAAACCAATAATAAGGATTATGGTTTTTAGGTAAGGGATATGATTTTTCGGTAAATGATAAAGGTCTTGGGTAAGGGAGAAAATAGAAAATTAAGGTCTTAATTAAGGGGATTATAAGGGTTATGGTTTTTAGGTGAATGATAAAAGTTTTGGGTAAGGAAGAAAATAGAAAATTAAGGTGTTAGTTAAGCGGCTTATATAAGGAGTTGCTTTGGTATTATGAGACGGATCTTATGAGTTGGGATGTTAATTGATGAGGATGTATAGTGATATTGAGGGATGCAAATTGACTTTGTATTATGAGATGGATTTTATGAGTTAGGATGTTAATTGATGAGGATATAGAGTGGTGTATATAATTGAGGGATGTTTTTGTCACAATGAATTTTATGTTTTGGCTCTTTTAATGGAATTTGGCAATAATTTGTTTTTGAAAATTTATGCCTTTTTATTGTTTAAATTAGATTTTTGAATGCCTCGTTGCCTTAATGTATTCAACATTTTGAAAGTTCTTAAAGATCCTAAAGAGTATTTGGATTATGCAGATTTCACAAATCAATCATGTGATTATGACAAACCCATGTTGGATTTTGGGTAGAATTGATTGGAAAAATAATAAACCAAAAACATAGAAGATTTAGACTACAAGTTTTGTTATTGGCTAACTCATTTGACCTTCATTGGATAGAGAAACCCATGATTTAGGCCACCTTCTTCGATTTGGCTAAATTATTTTGACTTTGAATGATTAGGAAAATTTATGTGTGTGTATATATATTATGCTTAGGCACTAGTTAGTTACTATAACACAATGTTAAAATATTATGATAGATATGTATCAAATGTGTATATAAGACACAAAGTATAATGTGATGTAGTGTGTTTCTACATGATGATGTAAAAATGTGAATGCTTTGCTTTATTTTAATTTATGTACATGTGATAGGATAGTAGAAAAAATGAAATTTATGTATATGTAACATTTTCTTGAACTATGCCTACCATGAAAGAAGCAAGTAGAAGAAAATCTATGTCAACCTTGTAAGACCTACCATGATTTATTATTTTTTATTGGACTTTATTAGATTTGCGGATATGAGGAATGCAAAATCTGTAATGAAAGTTCACTCTTTTATTATTTGGTATCATAGTATTTTGGATATTATGTTTTGCATTTTGTAATAATTATTTTATGATTTTAGAATATTTTGTATTTTCATGTAACAATTTAGTATCTTATAATAATTATTTTATGATTTTAGAATCTTTTGTGTTTTCATGTAAAAATTTAGTGTCTTCTTTTAAAAATTTATATCCTTTAACATACCTCAAGTTACATGACAAAGAAAATGTCCACAAAGTAGCTGCTTGGAATTACACCCTCTCTTAATAAGCATATGATATTTTCAAAGAAATTGTAGTTCATTATGTACCATAAATTTTACAATTTCAAATGTTTCCAAAGTGATCTCAATGGACTTTGTTTTATTAAAGAATAGAGCATACTAATGGAAAAAACTTTTTCTACAAGTGAGACTTTTTGAAAATCTTTCTTGTCTATTTTCCAATCTAATTTGTTTAGAATCTAGTAGGGATTCATTGAAATCACAAGTTTGATGGGTGAATTCTTCAAAGTCAAGTGCCCAAGAAGTTTTTGAGGGTGTTGAATCCATACATGCATTCAAAAAAACGAATTTAAATAACAGAAATAAGGATTTCCCCACAAATATTTTCTCTGTATTCCCACTATTTTCCGATCTAATTTGCCCAGAATCTAGTAGGGATTCATTGAAATCACAATTTTGATGGGTGAATTCTTCAGAATCAAGTGCCCAAAAAGTTTTTGTGGCTGTTGACTCCATATATGCATTTAAAAAAACAAATTTAAATAACACAAATAAGGATTTCCCCACAAATATTTTCCCTATATTCCCACTATAAATCCGCGGAAAACTCCAAAACATCTCCCATATAAACAACTCCAAAGCAAAAATCCATCAACAACCTCATTTCCCTTACAAATTTTACAATTTCATTTACTAAAGAAAACTTAAACTTAAAAACCACTCATTATAGAAATTATATATATCAGCATTCATTTTAATAATATTTATTTAAATTTCCAATTTATTAATATTAATATGAAAAAATTATTTATAATATTCATCTTTTCTTTTATACTCAGGTTTTTATTTATTTTTTTTATATTTTGTTTTAAATTCTAAATATAATATTTAATATAATCAATATTATTATATTAATTATGGATTAGCATGTGATTTAAGGAATTATGATCTAGAAATGTCTAACCTATTAAACTTATAAAAATCGTCATTTCGAGCCCGACCAACTTGCAACATGGCTAGATATTTTTAGTATTTCCTTTGAACTAATTTTAAAACCTTAACTATTTTACCAAAAAAAAAAACTCTAAATCCAATCACATTAATAATTTTCATTATTACCTTAATTATTTTCTATATATGTAAATAATCAAATCACACTAATAAAATTTGTTTATTATTTTAATTATTTTTATGTAAATAAATAATCAAAATCTATCTCGATTGGTTTGAGAAACTAATATTTAAATAAATGACAAAATAGATTGGTTTGAGAAGTTAATATTTAAATAGAGGACAAAAAAAAACACTTAATATGTTTAATATATTTAATACTAAATAAAAAATGAAATGAAATGAAAAAATGATGCAGGTGCATTTCACCTTTTTCTTAATTAAAGAAAAATCCAAGTGGAGCATGAAGACGTGGACCAGCGGAGCTAAATAAAGGGAAAAAACAGAGAAAATCTCCCTTAAAGTACTTAAAGAAAAAAAATTAAAGAGAGAATGGATAAGACTAGATAGACTTCCTATTATTAATAGCCATGCACGCTTTTTGGAGAGTTTTTGTGGAGAAAAATTAGAAAAGGATAGGATCGGTCCTTCATAAGACTTTTTATATAAATGTAATGCAATAGGGGTGTAATAGATATCTTATTTTGTGAAGAAAATTGTGAGTGAGCAAGATGTAGCTGAGCATGAGTTCGTTTTAAGGCTGAAAGGCTTTAACTTTGTAATTGTTCCGTAAATATATAAAAGTGTGTTTATGTTCTGTGTTAATTGTATACGCTATGTGTTTTATAAATGAGTCAAAACTTGTGTTCTGTAAATAAAAATGGTGTTGCAGGCACTCAACGACGGCTGCATGAATGTTCAAGTGAGAGAAAGACAGACTATAATGGTGAATTAATTAAAAGGCTTCCCAAAGATTGAGTGGGCCCATAACCCACAGGTCCAGGATCAAGATTTTTAAAGAATTTGGGATTTTGGGCAACCCCCAAAATCTCATTTTCATTACTTAGTATTAGAGCAGGGAAAGGATTCCTGAGAGAAGAAAGAAGAATGCGAACAGAAGGGGAAAGAGGTACAGCTATGTTAAAGTTGGAGAGTTTATGCAGATGGCGGTAGCAGAAGGTGAGAAGATTTGCAGCAACCTAGAGGATGCCAAAAGACCGAGTGCAGAGGGCTTGGTGAGGTATCATGTAACAGAGGAGGTTGTTACTGCAGAGGTTGGTTGCACTGAAGGAATGCAGTGGTTAAAATTACTAAGGACAAGGAGAAGCATATGACCAGGAGGTCATAAATTTTTGTGCCTCGGGAGTCTGATGCAGGTGCATCTCACCCTTTTCTTAATTAAAGAAAAATCCAAGTGGAGCATGAAGACGTGGACCAGCGGAGCTGAATAAAAGGAAAAAACAGAGAAAATCTCCCTTAAAGCAGTTAAAGAAAAAAAATTAAAGAGAGAATGGATAAGACTAGATAGACTTCCTATTATTAATAGCCATGCACGCTTTTTGAAGAGTTTTTGTGGAGAAAAATAAGAAGAGGATAGGATCGGTCCTTCATAAGACTTTTTATATAAATGTAATGCAATAGGGGTGTAATAGATATCTTATTTTGTGAAGAAAATTGTGAGTGGGCAAGATGTAGCCGAGCATGAGTTCATTTTAAGGCTGAAATGCCTTAACTTTGTAATTGTTTCGTAAATATATAAAAATGTGTTTATGTTCTGTGTTAATTGTATACGCTATGTGTTTTATAAATGAGTCAAAACTTGTGTTCTGTAAATAAAAATGGTGTTGCACGCACTCGGCGGCGGCTGCATGAATGTTCAAATGAGAGCAAGACAGACTATAATAGTGAATTAATTAAAAGGCTTCCCAAAGATTGAGTAGGCCCATAACCCACAGGTCCGGGATCAAGATTTTTAAAGAATTTGGGATTTTGGGCAACCCCCAAAATCTCATTTTCATCAAAAAAATATTATATTCAACTAACATACATAATTATGGGAAATTTTAGGGGCTAATATTGGCAAGTTGGCTAATTTTCCATGATTTTTCCATAAAAAAGATTGGCCAATTTCCGTTTTTTTATAAAAATGATTAGCCCAAATTTAACAATATAAAATTATTCTACTTTAAAAATCATGAACATTATATAGAGGGTATATATAAAATCAGTATAAATTTGAATAATATTACAAATACATCAATAAACATTTTAGAGCTTTTATATTGGAGACTAGTGAGATTCACCAATATTTTTAAACTTTAAGATAATTTTCAATACTTAAATTTTTCCATTTATAATTTAAATAAAAAAATTACAATTAAACTAAATAACATATTTAACACAATGCAAGAAACTTGCATCTAAATTTTACCATCTACAAAGTCATTTGATTAACATCATTTTTGGAATTTGCATTTACATTGTCAATGTTAGTCGATGCATTATCTTTTTAAATATTTAAGGTATGGAATGTGTTATTCCTTTTTTAAATGCTTTAATTTTTTTACTCCGTGTTATATATAGATATAGATATCATTTTAAATTTTATTATATGTAAAATAAATTACAAATACAAAATAATTTTTAATGATTACTCCCTGTTATATATAGATATAGATATTATTTTTAATTTATTATATATAAAATAAATTACAAATTTATACAATATATTTTAATGATTTTCTTTAATATGGTGAGAATTCAAAAAAATTAATAATTCCATTAGATTAAGTGTTTCATATATATATATATATATATATATATATAATATGTCTAATAAAAAGCTCATTTTACTAACTTATTTGCACAATGATTTCTCCTTAACATTCCCACAAAGAGTTTGAAAATATTTGTCCCTCAGTTTAGTTTAATTACAGTTTAATTGAAATAAAAAATAATAAAGAACCAAAATTGCACATATATAAGACAATTGGATACACGCAAAAGAATGTAATAGAGTTGGATGCATTTATTATTTATTGTCTTTGTTCTTTTATGTTTACTTTATTTTAGTAAATGAAATATTCTATATTCTATAGACTAATTCTTAAAATGCAAAAGGTAATCTAATGTAGCTTTCTCATGAGAATGATGATGGGAATTAGTATCTATTTTGCATCATTATTTTCCAAAAAAAAGTTAGAAAATATTTACATTTACATTCCTAATAGCTTATTAGGATGAACAAATACATCTCATTTAAAGAAATTCAACTTAAAATAACACTAAACTAACATTGAAAACCAACTATTGGAGTAAACCCATAAAATGTTGGGAATGTCATGTAGTATGTTGTTGGTTTCTCCATCAATGCAGCCTGACAAGTACCAGTGCTTCAATCCAACTTTGAAGGAGTTGTTAGATTTGATAAAGACAAATAAAATTAGATGTCAAAGACTTGATACTCGCTCGAATGAATTCATATAAAAATTTGGATTTTGGAGTACTAACAAGCTCTAAGATGATCAATTAAATCCTTCATAAAAAATTAGCTATTAGCTGCGAAAGTGATAGTGTTATGCTAAAATGATGCTTCTTGGGAGGACTATTCCCTAAATATAATAAAATGAACTTGGTTGAACTAGTCATCCTATGAAGAAGGTGTGAACAAAGCACTTTACTTGGAAGTGAATATCATAAGAAGTCTCCAACATGGAGTGATGATAATGCTAAACCTTTTCTTATTAATTCCTCAAGAGAAGATATGGCTAAATTGGTTTCCCAACATGGGGTGATCATCATGCTAAACCTTCTCTTATTAATGCTTCAAGAGAAGATGTGCCTAAATTGGTTTGGAGAAGAGAAGATATGCCTAAATTGGTTTTGAGGAGAATGGAATGTGTAGTTTATCTTTTTAGTGGACTTCATTAATCTATGAAATCTTCATCTTTACCTGGATTCAAATTTTAATATCAAATATAACTTCTAAGGAGAAATCACTTTCTTACTCAATCAAAGTTTATACATTTCAAGCCACATCACTTTTCCCTGTAATGCTATTAGTGAAGTGAAGGGAAAATTGAGATTCTTATCGTACATAGGTTTTTGTAAAGTGTTTAGCACCCTATTCTTCATGGCCTTAGAACTGACACCTCATTACATCTAATCAAGCTCTATAACTTTATTTATTTGGCATTTTATGTTCATATTGATGTGGAAACACTTAGTTTCAACCGAATAAGATGTCAATTACAAGAAACTTGTTTTGCACAACCATTTAGATTGCTAATAAGTGGGATAAAGAAGCTTGCTAGGTAAAATTATTTCCTATAATATTCAAGAACATTGTACATGATTGATATAGATCATTACCCTTAAACTATTTATAGATTGTAAGCAATTAAGAATGAATTTGGTTAAAAAATACACAAGGTTGTTGAGAGATGATAATGAATATTTAGATGATATACAAGAACATGACATAATGTACTTATAATTTGAAAATTAAAACCTTGACCTAGAAAATAGAGATGAAGGTAATACATGGTGATTCCTTAAAGGTCTATTGGCAAATAAAATGAAATTGGTTCTCCCAACATCCTACTAAAAGGTAGCAACATGGCATAATGATAGTGTTGAACCTTCAAGAAATAGATGCTTACCTAAATTGATTTTATCGAGGAAAAAATGTCATGTTTACTTTTTAGTGGAATTCATTCATATTCTATTTAATCGTGGTTATCCTTTGGGCTTAAATTCTATCTTAAAATGTAATTTCCAAGGAAAAATACTTAAATTAGTCACACCTTCCAAAATTGTTTTTAGATGACTTTAAAAGATTGTGTTTTGTAATCTTTCACAGTTGGTAAAGTTATCCATATGGGTTTTGGAGTAAATATGAAAAGATAAAACAATCAATACTCCAATAGCATGGCCAATCAATGAATCATGAATGTAATTGTCTCTGTGGTGGTGAAGGTAGAGAAAAGTACACCTTTTACTATACAAAGGGTTTTTCCCAAGTGGTGAGAATCCTATTACTCATGGCCTCAAAACTAACACATCAATAATGATGTAATGAAATTATGTGATGGGATTTATTTTGAAGGCTTTTGAATGTACTGAATGGATTTAAAAATAAAAAGGAAAGAAAAAAGAAGAATGAAAAGTACCCTTGAAGTTGGTTTAGTCTCACAATAGCATGTAATCTAATTAATTCTTAGTAAAGAAGTGTTCCGTAGGAAAAAAAAAATGGATGCCATGGTGAAGGAAAATTCAAAGTGTTGGTTTAGTCTCACAATAACATGTAATCTAATTAATTCTTAGTAAAGAAGTGTTCCGTAGGAAAAAAAAATGGATGCAATGGTGAAGGAAAATTCAAAGTGCCACTCAAAAAATAAATGCTTATATCTTATTCAAAAGGCCTTTTAGAGAAATGTTTAAGAACTTCCCGACCATTTTCAGTGTTTCCAAAGTTCATGCAAGAAGCTTTCTTTCAATGTTTCCAAAGTTCATGCAAGAAGCTTTCTTTCAATGTTTCCAAAGTTTAAGCCTTCTGTGGGGTTTGAAAATTGTATTTAATTTTGTGGCCATCAATCTTAGCTCTAAAATCCTAAAACTTGATCCAAATATGTTTGTGACATGTGCTTAACCTCAACATGCTAGGACCAAACACAAGATCCAAAATGTTTTAAAAATATTTTAGTCAATAAGAAAATACAAAAGGCCTCAAAAAGAGAGGGTGAACCAAAAACAAGATCCAAAATGTTTTAAAAATATTTTAATCAATAAGAAAATACAAAAGGCCTAAAAAGAGAGGGTGAATCATAAACCTATGCTTGAATGGTGAGAACATCCAAAAGTATAAAATTTTATAGAGGAAACAAAAGAGGCCTACTCAAATGAATATTTGAGGTATAAAGTAGCGACTAATTTAATGAAAATTCTGAAAGACCATCCCTAAGTAATTTAAACAATTCAACTAGTCATCCAAAGAAATAATTCCATAAAGCTAGATATAGAGAAAGGAATATGATGGAGTTAACAAACAATGTTGTTATTTTTCTAGTTAGTCTCTTTGGAAAAAGGATGCTCAGGTCAAAGCGTCCATATGTGATCCCACCATCGTGTAGTTAATGGTAAATCCATGAATATTTTTTTCTTATGGGTGAATTTGGAAGAAGAGTTTTCCATTATCATCCACCCTTTCATATTCCAAAGAAAGATTTACACCATGCCCTTGTACCAATAATGATTTTTTTGTAGGTCAAAGAAAATTTCATATAATGCTGAAATGTAAATTGAAAATAGAGATGAGCCTTTTAAATAATATGATACAAACATAGTTTACACCCTATAAGAGTAGAGATTTTGTTTAGCTTTTAGAAAAGTTACAAATAATTTAACTCTTTTAATATAAAATGGTTCTTCTTTTTAGAAAGGATCATTACTGTAAACTATGTGTTGTTAAGATGCCCAGGTTGAAGCGTAGTAGTCAATGTTCAAAAGTAGTTTACTACAATTCTGAAATGTAAATTGGAAATGAAATTATATTGATTACCAATTGTGGTAGGAGGATATTATTCTAAATTCATTCATATAAACAATTTATTTCACAGCGTTAGTCCAAATTAGTATGTGAAGGAGATAGATTACTATTTCAGATTATAACATGGGCTCAATCCAAAGACATACGTTGAGGTTGTCTACTTTCTCCCATGACCATGTTGGGAAAAACATTGGGGGGTGTGAATCAGTATTTTCAAATCAATAAATTTTTCTTTTCATATTCAAATTTCCATACGTGACTTTAATGAAAGGAACTTGCATGTGTACGCGACTATTCTTAAGACAACTAACATACATCCAATAAACTTATGATTCATTTGATTCATCATAATTTTTTCTTCAGTCAATGCATCAGTACTTTACTAAATATTAGATAAACAATAACCATGTGTTGTAATAACAAAATAAACCATCACACATAACCAACACACATGAACAACAGGATTTGAGGTGGAAATCCAATGCGAGAGAATCACCACCTGCCTATGTCATCTCTATCTTCTTTTTAATATAAAGAAAAAGTTGTTTACAATATTGTACTAGTGCAGACTCTTAGCGCTATGCAGGCACCCACGTGCAGAAGGCTAAAACCCTCAATCATTCTCCAGCGCCTACTGGAAGGGGCCTACAACCCCTTAGTTCTTGTACTAGCGTAAACTTGTACTAGTATGCAGGGACCAGCCTGCAGAAGTCTACAACCTTCACTTGTTCTCCTTTTTCTACTCGAAGGGAGCTCCAACCCCCTCATATGATCACTAGCTACTACCAGAATGAAGCTTCGACTTCCTCATTGAAGGCTCCAACCCTCAGCATCCTCCATGGACCACGTTCCATCAAATTTTCAAACTAGCTCCATCTACTTCAACGCATCATAACTTGTAGGCCACGTTTCATCAAATTTTCAGATTGGACACTTTATCAACATTTAAGCTCAACATCAAAATATAACTCATCATTGTAACACAATTATCAATCTTTGGCACCACTGAATCAATCAATCATTGAGACCTAATCATCAATCCCAAATCATCAATCCCTGAAACTCAATCATATTTCTCTAAATCAACCAAGCACTAAAAATTCTCACACAATTGAATCAATAAATCATTGAAACTTATGGTACAATTGAATCACCAATTGAATCAATCATTCACTCAAAATCCAATCTACCAACACTTAATCAAAATTCAAGCAATCAATTGGAATAGTGAGATCACTGTAACCAGTACATAGAACTGAACTCAGAATGTTGCATCAACACACAAAATCAACTGCAACCTTGATTATTCATTTACCAGAACGTATACTCTACTTCACTTAAGGCAACCCGCATGCATACACACTTTTTAGTAGAGAAACCCATGTACAAATCTTAAAATATAGAAAACAGAAAACTTTACTACTGCAATTCTGAAAAGATAAATACTAAGTCATACTCAGATCTATTGCAACACTCTGAACCAATCATAGAACTTAACTTGATCTTCAATCACAATCAGCAAGTAATATTCACATTATTCATAACCACATTCAATTTCATCATTCATTCATATCTGCTTCAGACATTATCATTTAACCCAGATCAATTATGAGGACATCACTGACACACAATAGAGAAGCAGCAGCATTGATCAGATTAATCAGTCATTTATGGAAAACAATCCTTACTTTATATATGCTACTTAGTGGAGGCCAACCCACATGTATAAGGTTGTCCTGAGATGAACAATCCTATAGATCTGCAAATTTTGACCTAAAATTATGTAGCTCTTCAGACCTTCAGAGAGACCCAGATCATAATCTTCAGAGATAAAAACATTCATCAATACTTCAATATAATCAATCCATGAGTAGATCATACAATTAAAATTCATTTCAGGTCTCATAGTCCTAATCCATCATTAGCGCATAATTATTTCAGATCTATTAGATGTCATCCATCATCAGACACTCAGGTGCATACTTTGCTCAGATCAAGCAAAGCATAAAAACCACATAACATGCATATTTGCTTTTGATCTAACTCTTCATAATATTTTCATTACTTGCACACCCACACACTTTGATCTTCACTTCCTTATATAATTTTAGCCCTTTTCAGTACCTCGGGTCAAAACCATAGTTATGTTGATGGTATTCTTTAATGGGATCAATATTCTTTGTCGCACTCATTAATATGGGCCAATACCATGGTGCAGAAACCATATGCTACTTGTCTTCACTGAACTTTCGTGCATACGTGACTTTGCTTAACAAAACCCATGTATAGTTCTTGAAATTCCAACTTTATCATTCTTCTGAGTTGATTCCTCTGAATTTCCCTACATTTTGTCACATCCTATTTATACCTTTATCAAGTATTCCATTCATCAAATAGGTTGTCATCAAGTAAAACTCATCAGGTAGGCTTCCATCATGGACATTACCTAATTCATAATGCCAATAATTTCCTGTATCAAGCTTCTGATTCTGATTTGTAAATGTATGGCCTATTATTTTGTTCCATCGTTCTGTCACATCTAAACTAACCTATAGATTCATCTATTTACCATATACTTGTTCTGTTACAAGTGAGTTGCCATCAAGGACAACACATGCATCATAATTCCAACAATCTCCCCCTTTGGACTTGATGGCAACCAGTTTGGTGTTTGATCACCACAACCTATAAATAACATCAAGTCAAGAATTAAGCTATTCTCCAAACACATTCTTCAAACACCAAGCTACTCTTCCTCTTTGACATCAAGGGAAAAGGGATGACCAATGTTAAATGAAGAATTCCATATCTGAACTTCTAAATATGAACACTGATCATGCTCCCCCTGAGTACATGCTGAATTCTTTGATCAAGATCGCCCTGAGCACATGTCGCAATCTCTGATCATGCTTCCCTTGAGCGCATGTTGAAATCTCTGACGGATGTAAAATCAAGTACGTGACTCTATGAATTAACTGAGTATGACCTTCCTATCACTAAGGAATCATACTTACATCAATATCCCAACCAAGTGGGGATACATATTTGACATAACCACCCAACCAAGTGCGATTACATATTTGATATGATCTCAAAAGTCCATACATGATTGAATATGAAAATTATTATATCATAGATCATTACACAACCTTTTCATCAAATGATATAAATGAAATTTATAACAAATACCAAATATCTAAGCAAGATCGTGATAGTGATCAACAACTATCATACACTATATATGATCTAAACCATAAACATATGTTAGTAGCATTAAGAGTAACAACCTGTATATGTCCATCATCAATTCACAAGATAAAAAAATGTAACTTTGATATCATCAACCTATGACTAAGTATGTCACATATAGATATCAACTCATCCTCTTGATCTTATCAATATAAACTTGCTCCCTTTCCTTCGTAGAAAAATCCTTAAAATAGCCTTCCATGAATCAACTAGGAATATGTCATATCTCCAAGAAGTAATACAAAACCATTCACATCATATCATATATATGTGAAACCACCATATTCATCTTCATTATGTGACTAAGTAATCCATGTCTCCAAATAGCCATGTCTTCATGAGACCTGTAATAACACCATTCTCTTGGAAAAATTTTGAAGAGGATCTTTTATGCCAATATTATTTACCAATATGCGACTTAAGTAATCCATCCATGTATCTAGCATAGAGATACCAATATGTATCTAGATTTTCATCGACGTGAAAAACAAACCATGAGCTCGCAATCATTTGTCAAACTTTCATGATACCATAAAGATCAAAAATCCTCAATCAATATACTATGTGAGATCCAAGAACTATAGGAATCCTCATTCATAACTGCACCATATGAAATTTATATCTGATGTTAGCTACATAACATAAATGAGTGACACTTAACATCATCATATAATGAAGATGTGTACTCAAGCTTTTTTCTTGTCCTTGAACTTATGAAGATCACAACATAAGCATTATCACCATTGATAAGCATTATGTACCAAGAAATTCTAAAGAAAACATAATTCCAACAATGCATTATTAGAAGCATAGCATATGCTCCCCCTAAACCTATGCCAACGATTGACCGTCAGATCTGATTATTGCATATATTAGTAGGAATCATCAAGGAATTATCATCAACTATATATAAATCAAGTCATCAAAAAAGTATGAGAGTCAAAATCACTTCTAAATAACATTCATAGAGTGTAATCATCAACCATTAAAATAGAAAAGACAATTGATAATTGTATAAACCATATCAAACCCTTTTTCTAAGTTCCTCCCTCTATTTATTCGTCAAACCAACATGTACACAAATGTGTAGTTTCGAACTTGAGTATATACGTAGCTTGTCTTCATAAGATCCGTGTATGAAAAGCGGAATATTGAAATTTCATACTTTCAGTTTCCCTTGAGTCTGTTCTGACTGTAACCTTGTCCTAGAACTTTTGTTGAAACATCAGTTCCAAGAATAACATTACCATGATGGTTCTTCATCAGAGACTCCATTTTTCTCTTGTCTCCAGTCATGTGATGAGGACATCCATTATCATATTTGTCTTCAAATGAGCAAAGAGAAAGACCACACCTTATGTGATCTTCCTTTTCTTTCTAATTGGTGGATCCATCTTTTTCAAATTTTCTAATATAAATGTTCTTATTTGGGTTCTTACCAAATTGTCTATGGTGATCCATAGACTTATTCCTGCATTCATTTTCTATATGTCCAAACTTGTTACATGCATAACATCTTATATGTTTCATATTCCTTCTATAGAAATCAATGGATTTGTGACCAAACATATTGCATGAAAAACAATATCCCTTAAAGTACCTCGAAGTTGATGATGTTTCTATGAGATGGTTATTAGCTTGAAACATTCTACTTCTGCAGCTAGTTGTAAAATGTCCAAAATTATGACATATAGAACATTCAACATTATTAATTAGAGCAAAGAATCTATTAACACTTCTATAGTTAGGCATAAATGATTTTCTTTGTAGACTTCCTTTTCCTTGGTTGTTGATGGAGTTGACTTCTTATCTCCTTGTTGAGAATTTCAGATTTAGATTCACCTTTAACATTTTCATGAGAACCAAGACCAGGTTCGATGGTAGGAGACCTTTGAGTAAGAAGAATATTGTCCAAAATCTGAGTATTATCTTGAAATCACAAAAGTTTATCATTTTCTTCTAATTTACCTTTTAGGATATTTATCTCAACCTGATATTGCTTTTCCTTTTCAAGATACTACTTCTTCATGTTTTCTTCAATTTTTATTCCTTCTTCCACTTGTTGTTTTAATTTGAGAATATCATTTTCTTGTTCTTTAAATGATTGAAGTAGTTCCTCCTTCTACTTATTAGATGTCTCAAGATCTTCTTTTAGAGAGATGATCTCAGCTTTATGACCTTCATAGTCATTGGTTCTTTCTTTAAGTTCCTTGGTTGTTGTATCTTTTTCATTCACTTGATTTCTCAATGATGTCACTTCATCCTGCAGCCTTTGACATTGATATTCCTTTCTCTTGTACTGCTTCCTTATTTTATTTCCTTCCTCCAACTGAGTTTTTAACCTGGTAACCTCTTATTTGTAGGAACATTCTCTTTTATCAAATAGATCTTGTTGATCTCTAATTTTATATTTGAGCGGTTTACCTTCTACCTTTATAAGATTTATTTCACTTTCACCCATAAGAGAAATTTTAATTGTTTCAATTCCACATTCATTATCTTCAATATTGCATGAATAGAGAAAGGTATCATGAGAGGACCAAAAATCACTACTTGATAATTCTTTTGGTTTTTCATCTTCATTCCGAGGTGATTCTGAATCTGAATATTTTCTTTCATCTAATAGCTAATCATCTCTATCAATTTCAAATTTTCTTTGAGATGTCTTCTTATTTTGAGTTGCTTTCTTCTTTTGCTTCTTTCCCATTGTCTCGAAGTATCTCCTTCAAGTGATCATGCTTCTGCCAAAGGACCTGCTGTGATACCAATTGCTGGGAAAAATGCTGAGACGGGGGGTGAATCAGTATTTTTAAATCAATAAATTTTTCTTTTCATATTCAGATTTCCATACAAGACTTTAATGAAAGGAACCCACATGTGTACACGAATGTTCTTAAGACAAGTAGTGTACATCTAGTAAACTTATGATTCAATTGATTTAGCATATGTTTGTCTTCAGTGAGTGCATCAGTACTTCATTAAATATTATATAAATAGTAACCATGTGTTGTAATAACAAAATAAACCATTAAACATAAGCAATACACATGAACACCAGGATTTAACGTGGAAACCCAATGAGGGAGACAAATCACTTGCTATTGTCATCTCTGTCTTCTTTCTAATATAAATAAAAAAAAATTACAATCTTGTACTAGTGCAAACTCTTACCAGTACTCAAGCATCCACCTATAGAAGGCTACAACCTTTGATCATTCTCCAAATCCTACTGGAATGGAGGTACAACCCCCTAGTTCTTGTACTGGCATAAAATTGTACCAGTACGTAGGGACCCACCAGTAGAAGGCTACAATATTCACTCGTTCTCCAGCCGCTACTAGAAGGGAGCTCCAACTGCCTGATCTGATCACAAGAGACTACTAACAGGAAGCTTCGACTTCCTAACTAAAAGTTCCAACCCTCAGCATCATCCATGCATCTTGTTTCATAAAATTTTCAGACTATGTCCACTTGCTTCAACACATCATAACTTGTAAGCTCAACATTAAACTGTAAATCATCATTGTAACACAATTATCGATCTCTAGCACAACTTAACCAATCAATCACTAAAACCCAATAATCAATCCCAAATCATCAATAACTGAAACTCAACCATCATTCTCTGAATCAACCAATCACTAAAATTTCTGACACAACTGAATCAATCAATCACTGAAACTTATGATACAACTGAATCACCAAACGAATCAATCATTCACTCAAAACCCAATCAACCAACACTTAATAAAAATTCAACCAGTCAACTTGAACAATCAGATCACTGTAACCAATACACATAACTAAACTCAAAATGTTGCATCAACACACAGAATCAACTGCAACCCTGGTTATTCATTTTCAAAAATGTATACGCTACTTCACTTAAGGAAACCTAAGTGCATATGCGCTTTTCAGTAGAGAAACCCATGTACAGATCTTAAAATACAGAAAACTGAAAACTTAACTACTGCAATTCTGAAAAGAATATTGAGTCATACTCAGATATACTACAACACTATGAACCAATCACAGAACTGAACCTAATATTCACTCACAATCATCAAGTAATCTTGACACTATTCACAACCACATTCAATTTCATCATTCATTCATATCTACTTCGGAGATTATCACTTAACCCAGATCAATCATGAGGACATCATCGACAGACAACAAAGAGGTAGCAGCACTGATAAGATTGATCAGTTATTTATGAACAACAATCCTTACTTTGTATACACTACTTACTAGAGGCCAACCCACCTGTATATGTGATTTTCTCGAGATGAACCAACATATAGATCTGCATATTTTGACCTAAAGTTGTGTAGCAATTCAGACCTTCAGAAAGACAACAATCATAATATTTAGAGATACAAACATGCGTCAGTACTTTGATCTAATCAATCCATGAGCAGATCATACAATGCAAAGTCATTCAGGTCTCATGGTCCTGATCCATCATTAGTATAATTATTTCATATCTCTTAGATCTCATCCATCATCGAACACTCAGGCAAATAATTAGTTTAGATCAAGCAAAGAATCAAAAACCCATAACATTCATATTTTATTTTGATCTAACTCTTCATAATATTTTCATCACTTGCACACCCACACACTTTTATCTTCACGTTCTTATATAGTTTTATCCCTTTTCAATACCTCAAGTCAAAACCATAGTTATGTTGATGGTATTCTTTGACAGAATCAATATTCTTTGTTGGGCTCATTACTTGTGCCAATACCATGGTAGGAACCCCTGGTATTTAGTATACCATGGTGAAAAAACCATACGCTACTTTTCTTCACTGAACTCGCATGCATATGTGACTTGGCTTAACAGAACCCATGTATAGTTCTTGAACTTCCAACTTTATAATTCTTCTGAGTTGATTCCTCTGAACTGCCCTGCATTTTGTCACATCTTGTTTATACCTTGATCAAGTAGTCCAATCATCAAATAGGTTTTCATCAAAGATAGCTAAAAAGGTAGGTTTCCATCAAGGACAACACCTAATTCATAGTGCCAACAATTTCCCGTATCAAGCTTCTCATTCTAATTTGTAAACCTTTGACCCATTATTCTGTGCACCATTCTCTCACCTCTAAACTGACCTATAGATTCATCTAGTTACCATATACTTTTTCTATTACAATTTCATTACCATCAAAGACAAGACATGCATCATAATGCAAACATGCCATTGTGTAAAGGACCTTGGTTCGGATTCCATTATGTTTTATTTCTCAAATCTTTAGTAGTTTTTCTTTCGCGACTAAAAACAAATCAATATGAAACATGAAATAGAGAAAATACCTTATGTTTGGGGTTAATGCTTGACAATCATGATACACACACTTCTATACCCACTTACAAATCAATATGGAACATGAAATAGAGAAAATACCTTATGTTTGGGGTTAATGCTTGAAAATCATGATACACACACTTCTATACCCACTTATATTGTACTGGATGTAAAATTAAAGAATTTTAAAAAATTGAAAATAATTGACCCCAAATTTTTCTAGACAAGATTCAAGTTTCTTTGGCCAAAACTAATGATTGTCCTATTATGTAAAAGTTTGGTATTAGTAAAGAAAAATAAAATTTGAAATTTGAAATTAGATATTACATTCAAAAAAAAGTGGAAGCTCTTTGAAAAGCTAAATAATATGAAACATTTAACCAAATATGTGGTTGAAAGTGAAACTACACCATGATATGCTACTAACAAAGATTGTAATTAAGAAAATCCAGATTCAAATTTCACAGATGCAGCAAAAAAAAGATTCGCATTAACCAAAGTCTCATACTCCAGTGTACCAAAATCCTCATACTCTAGTGTACCAAAATGCTTATTTTAATGGAATTCAAGCATCAAAGTTTCAACTCCATGCCCTGAACAACAATGGATACATGACTAGATATATGCAATAATACATAATAAAAATATTATATGTACACATAATAACAATATTCTTTATCAAGTTTGATGCAAAACTTTCTGAAAATTTCACTTTCAGATTCAAGTTCCTTTCAACAACAACGCTCAAAACCTGTCATAGTCTCGTAGTGTATACATAATAAAAATATTGTTTATCAAGTTTGGACATTCCTATAAAATAAAAATCATACAAAATGCTCTGATATATATTCAATGACTAACCAAAAATATAATTGACATATAAACATCAAAAATTGAAGTTTAAAGGATGAGGATGACACCTAAGAAGAAAAGACAAATATGCTAGTTGAAATTCTGACTTAGTTTATTTTTCTCGTTGTTATTCTCAACATCCAATGTCTCATTGTTGAAATTTAGAGTGAAGATACCATGGATTTAAAGATTGTGTACATATAAATTGTAGCTGTAGCTATTTTTTTCTTTTTTTTAAGATATTATTTGTACGACATTTGAGATAGTGTGGCTACTAGTTTCTTTATAAGTAATCTGCTCCTAAGGAAACATCACACAATGGTTTTCTCAAAAGTTCTTGTAATCCAATTGACACAATGCAGATAGAGGAAGGAATAAAAGTTCTTGTAATCCAATTGACACAATGCAGATAGAGGAAGGAATAATTTTGTTGCATTTAATACAAAAGACTAACATATCTTCAATTATCACATATGGTGATATTGGACACTTGAAAAGTGCATATACATGGCTTCAATGGTACAATGGTTTTCTCAAAAGTTCTTGTAATCCAATTGACACAATGCAGATAGAGGAAGGAATAATTTTGTTACATTTAATACAAAAGACTAACATATCTTCAATTATCACATATGGTGATATTGGACACTTGAAAAGTGCATAGACATGGCTTGAATGGTGTACAGTATGCATTTACAACTATGAGTGTTCCTTGTACTTGTTAAAAAAGAGGACTAGAAAAGAGGACTAGTTATTAGATGTATAATGAAAGATAAGTAATTGTAGAGAAAAGTGAACATGTAAGGATGGATGGATTATTAGATGTGTACTTAACTAGATTTGTTTGTCAATTATTTCCTTAAGTTCTTGTTTTCTTATGATGTTTAAATGTGTGATGAATGTTGATTTTGTTCTACATAATGTTTTTCCCTTGAGATGAATGTTGATTTGGTTCTACATAATGTTTTTCCCTTGAGTTATATTTTTCTTGTAATGATTTCAAGAGAATAATTAGCATATCACCATGCTTCAATCTTTGTTTCATTTCATCACCATTTTTCAATCTTTGTTTCATTTCATTCTAAACGAATATGCAAAGTTTTCATATAATTGAAGCGATGACATAGAAGAACCAATTCATTCTAAACATATGCAAAGTTTTCATATAGTTGAAGCTATGAAATAGAAGAACCAAAATTTTCTTGTTTTCATTGTGTAGAGGTAACAAATTGAAAATGATTATATGCATGGGTAATACAAGGATGATCATGTTACAATTTCCTTGTCATATTCATAATTTCCATGTTTAATGTCTAATATATATTGTAGACCAACTTTTTGAGCTATTGTCACAATTCCTCTTATTGTTTTGGTTGCGAATGTTTCTATGCTTTCTTGATGTTGAAAATGTTTTCGTGCTTTCTCCCAATTGCTTTATTTTTGTGTTGGGGATGGATTTGTATTTTTACATACTAGAGGGACGTTTTCTATATTACCTGTATGATCCAAGAAAAAAATGTATTCACAATCACCACATTCACAGCTTGTTTTTGGTAGAATCTGGAAATCGGTCACTGCGATGCCTTTTTCTATAAATATCTTTCAATGGTGTTCTTCACTTAGCTTAATTGGAAGAAC
>APFE030242278.1:246948-298300 GCA_000404065.3 Pinus taeda
TTAGCTTAATTGGAAGAACAAATATGACTATCATCATTCTTGGTTGATCGGTTAGATATGCATGTAGTATTTTATGAATTTTTATGCTTTAAGGAATGTGCTATGGAAAACTATGACATCAACATGGAATAATTTCCAAGTTTTGTAGATGTTTAGTTCTAAAAGAAATGTATTCACAATCACCACATTCATAGCTTGTTTTTGGTAGAATCTGGAAATCGGTCACTGCGATGCCTTTTTCTATAAATATCTTTCAATGGTTCGGTTAGCTTAATTGGAAGAACAAATATGACTATCATCATTCTTGGTTGATCGGTTAGATATGCATGTAGTATTTGATGAATTTTTATGCTTCGTTAAGGAATGTGCTATAGAAAGGACATCAACATGGAATAATTTCCAAGTTTTGTAGATGTTCAGTTCTTCAATTGATATTGGAATTGTTGATGATGCCTTTTCCTTGTGCAAATATCTTGTTATGTACAAATAGTGGGTATGCCAAGAAATGTCTTGGTTGATCGGTTAGATATGCATGTAGTATTTGATGAATTTTTATGCTTTGTTAAGGAATGTGCTATGGAAAACTATGACATCAACATGGAATAATTTCCAAGTTTTGTAGATGTTTAGTTCTAAAAGAAATGTATTCACAATCACCACATTCATAGCTTGTTTTTGGTAGAATCTGGAAATCGGTCACTGCGATGCCTTTTTCTATAAATATATTTCAATGGTTCGCTAGCTTGTTTTTGGTAGAATCTGGAAATCGGTCACTGCGATGCCTTTTTCTATAAATATCTTTCAATGGTTCGGTTAGCTTAATTGGAAGAACAAATATGACTATCATCATTCTTGGTTGATCGGTTAGATATGCATGTAGTATTTTATGAATTTTTATGCTTTGTTAAGGAATGTGCTATAGAAAGGACATCAACATGGAATAATTTCCTTCAACATGGAATAATTTCCAAGTTTTGTAGATGTTCAGTTCTTCAATTGATATTGGAATTGTTGATGATGCCTTTTCCTTGTGCAAATATTTTGTTATGTACAAATAGTGGGTATGCCCAGAAATGTCTTGGTTGATCGGTTAGATATGCATGTAGTATTTGATAAATTTTTACTTTGTTAAGGAATGTGCTATAGAAAACTATGACATCAACATAGAATAATTTCCAATAATTTCCAAGTTTTGTAGATGTTCATTTCTTCAATTGATATTGGAATTGTTGATGATGCCTTTTCCTTGTGCAAATATCTTGTTATGTACAAATAGTGGGTATGCTAAGAAATGTAAAGTCAATTATAGGGAAACAATGTGGATGCGTATATTGCACATATGAAAAATGTGAGTAAGTTATTGGTATATATTGCCTTGTTGCTTATTTTTGTAATGATGTTTATGGTTTTGATAATGTATTGCTTTATTGCTCAGGGTTACAAGGGGCTTGCTGTATTGGAAAAGGTTTTTGCTGTATTGGAAGTGATGATAAGTAGAATATTGGAAGTGATGATAAGTAGAAATTGCAAGTAGCTATAGTGGAAACATGGAAACCAATTTTGTATTTGTTTGGCGAATACATATGTTCAATTAAAAATAGAGAAATTGTTGTTTATTATTTTACCAACAATATATGATATATATGAAAAAAACAACCAATGAGACGTAGAAATAATATTTATAGGTAATTACCTTTTGCATTTTTGTTGGTTGTAGCTTTGATCCATTTTGTTTCTCAAACAAGAAGGAAAATGGATTAGAAGTTTGTTTGTATATGAATGAAAATAATGTTTGGAAAAGATATTAATAAATACTCACCATTCAATTGTAACAAAAAGATAAACAATGTTAATTGCAACTATGAGAATATTTGAATATGTTTTATCATTCATTTTCATTATTTTGAATATGTTTTATCATTCATTTTCATTATTATGGTTAATTATTAGACAAATTGTTTCATGGTCTAACCTACGTGTATCTAGTTTGAAAATCTTGTAGCTTTTGTTATGTTAGACCATACATGAAGAATGAGTGATGTGGATGTAAAGTTCTTTTTATCCAAAAGGAAATAGAGGTTGTGCCTATAGATATAGTATTTAGTATCTTTGTTCTATTTTTTATTTTTATGGTGGTTCACAAACACTGGGTGACAACTACATCCACAGGAAAATATGGGCAGATCAACCTTGAAATGAATTACGTCCCACTAGCCAAACTAGCGGTGCCTAACCCAAAGGGCATCAAGTAGAATTGACCCTGGGACCTCCCAATCAATGAGGTACTTAGCAACAGGAACTCGTCCAGTTGAGCTAATGCTTAGGGCTCCTTTTTTCTATTGTTACTTTAACTCATGTTTAAATTAAAGTCTGTTGCAATGAGTATTGGAAGAGTAAAATATATATTGCAAACCATTTCTTTAAGAACATCTAATATATTGGACAATCTATCACAAGTTGTTGCATAAATATTAACAATTGAAATATGCATTTCATGGAGAACAATGTTTTCCATTATGGTTTCTACATTGTATTCTTCAAATTGTATTTATTGAAGAATTGTTAAGTGCTTTTTGAAACATATGAGTAGTCCATATTTGTAGCTTGATATGCAATCAAAACTTTTGAATTTCTATAGCAACATGTGTTGTTTCAAATGTGTCTCTGATAAACACAAAATGTCAACCTCCATTGTATCACAGTTGATCAGTCCCATCAATAGGTATATTTTTAAGATCATTATGCCATTTTCCAACCTTCAAACTATCCTTCTCTTACATTAATTCAAATTTTTTGTTATATTATGCTTAGTAAGAGGAGTAAAACGTGTTTCTCGGAGTATGTGGCCTAATGTTGTTTAATTGCAAGAAAATGAAGCAATTTTGAGGCTATTAGTATGTAAGGGCTTGATGGAGACAACTAGGAGAGACGTTAGGGGGTTTTCCACCTCCTTAACTCTCTAAACTTGGTGTGGAATCACAATATCCTCTCTCACTAGTTCGTTTTCATTAGAAACCGAGTGACTCCTAGTCGAAGTGAAGACCAGGAGGGACAAGATCCACCATTTTCACGATTAAGGAGAAAACCACTCCTACTTTCAAGGGAGCTGCTTCAACTGCCCTTTTGTATAAATAAACTAGAAGAATATCTCATTACGATTCAAATCTTTTGTTCACCTAGGTGTAGCTTTTGAGCTTCAAGCTTGAAATTGGTACTTTAAACATTGATGTGATGTATTAGACCTGCACTTCTTGATAATGAGGAGTTGTATTCTAAGTTGCATTTGAGTTATTTTCATAGGGATATGACCCTTGGGTTTGGGTCCAAACCAGAGACTTCAACCCCTATTTTGTACTTATGATTCTTCTTGATTCCGATCAGTTCATATTTTATTTCATTCTAGTAGAGATTAATCTATAAAAGCATGTGTTTATAGCCTCTACATCACCTCTCATATTTTATTTCATTTCAGTAGAGATTAATCTATAAAAGGATGTGTTTATAGCCTCTACATCACCTCTCTTGTGGGAGAATGAGTGGAAGGATTCACAACCACAGTCCAAAAATATTGTGTTTATTATTTCTTGGAATTAGATTAGTCTTAGTTGTCATGTTTTACATTTGCTTTCTATAAATTAGGATTCATTTGTGATTATATCAATGTCATAGCATAAATTACATGTTATTTAAATTCAAATAATCTTTTCCATCATAAGTTATTTCATTTTGTTAATGATATATGGGTGCATACATGTGATTGATTGTAGGGTTGTTTTGATCTACAGGGAGCGAAACATTTATCAATTCCATATCGAGCTCCTTCATCTTCTCTTTCCACTTCTAGATTCTATCCCAAAACCATATTTTATGTCATTTTCCCTACTATACCGAGAGCACTCATCCTAGTGCAAGATAGGTCTATGAAAGGTTTTGAGTTTGGTTAGGGTCGCAAACCAACCTAACTCAATTTGCTTCAACTTCCATACACCTATCCATACCCTCAAAACATAATTTTCACCTCCAAAGTCCACTTGGATTCCCTCCTATAACATTATAGGCCTTCCTGTAGCATTATAGGCCTCTGTAGCAAACCTATAGCACCGCTTTCTTTCATCAATTTTGATCCCCACTCAGAATTTTACTTAGTCTAGATGAATTATTATGCCTCGCTATGATATTATGATCATGGGAAGCTCTTAGGCCCATCCAACCCTTCCTTTTCTTCCCTGCAAAAGAAGGTAGAGTTAGTTTCTTTATCACAAGTATGATGCAAGTAGGTTATTGATTTGAAAGAAAGTGTGCGCTAGGTAGATGATACATGCAATTTACATTGGTAGTTTGATGAATTATGCAAGACAAAATAGTTTCCTTTATGCAATTCGATTTGGTAGTTTGATATCTTTTGCAAGATAATATAACTTTCTTTCTACAAGTAGATTAGCCTTTCGCCTTTCATGAATTGATTAGTTAGCATTTACAAGTTGAGTCAATAGGATTTCCACCTTCATAGCTAGAAGTAATTTCCAATTGTACCTTTATCACGAAGCTTTCATTCTAATTCAGTAGGAGGAATGGTCTCTTAGAACTTTTGATATAATGTCATAACTGAGGATGGCATGAGTGGAATCATATATGTTGTGCATATAGCATTGTCACCTCAAAGTTTGTACGAACCCCAGATTGATAATTTAAGTTGAGCAACCCTTGGGAGTTGCAAAATTCTTGGTGCAATACCAAGGCTTAGCACTTTTTGGTGTCGTTGTCAGGTAGGTGTCTAAGTAGATGTTGTTTCTACTTAAGAATTATTTTTTGTTTTGCATATAATTTTTGAAAAAGTAAGAAAATAAAAATAATTTTTCTTTCATGCCTCATAGGAGTAGGGATAATCAAGGAAAATTCTTACCAAAAACCCCCACACTCTTAAATAGTCAACCTTCACTCATATTTGGTGGATGTGAGATTCCCTCTCTAAATACAGGGGAGTTAGAAGGCCCTCTAGGTGAGCAACCTAAAATTTTTGAAGAACATATTAGGGAAGAAGAAGAACCCACTTCACCTACCCAAACTATGGCTGAAAATAGGGACAATGAGGTTTTCCCTATTAGAGAGACCAATGGAGAGGCTAGAATGAAGAACATAATACCAATTTCCCTTCCACACTTATGTGGCGTAAACCGCTAAGGATATTGACACCTTCATGTTTGAATGTTTTGATATCTATAGAACCTATGACTATGCCTCTGATGAGTAGAAGTTGAATTAATTCCCCTTTACCCTTAAATATGCAACCTTGTGTTGGTTTATGGGTCTGCCCAGAGGTAGCATCGCTATCTAGGCCCAAATGCAATAGGCCTTCAGTAGAAAGTACAAGGACTATTGTATGTCCAAAGAAACCAAGGAAGAAATCTTTAGGATGACTCTTGGACCTGATGAATCCTTAGAAGGCTATGAGGTGAGATTTCAATTCAGTTATAGGAGGGCTAATAGAACACTTGATCCTGAGTCACTTAAGATAGCTATTCTCTGAGGGATCAAGGAGGATATGTTTGAAACCATCAACATGTTGTTTGAAGGAGATATCTATCAATTATCCTATGATGTCATCAAAACTATGATCAAGAATCACTCTAGGGCTACCAAGAAGAAGGGTAGGGCTAGTCAAGGCTTGGTTAGTTCCTCTTTGTCCACAACATCCATTAAGAATGAGATAGGTAACATGTTGGAGGATTTAAAGAATGAAATTTTGCATACCTTTGAATTGAAAATGGATACCATTCAAATCAAAAGAAAACATGATGAAGCAGAAAGGGCACTAGCCATTTTCTACTCGAGATGCACCAAAAGACATCCTAGGAATAAGTTCCCATTGAATGTCATAGAGGTATGTCTAGTCTGTGAAGAAAATAACACAACAGATAAATTCCCTTATTTACTAGGACTAAAAGTTGTATATCAAGGGGTAGAATGGGGACCAAAGAAACTTTTCTTCATTAATCAAAGAAGACTTCAAGGACCTCGACCATATCAACAAGGCATGCAAGGTGCACACTACTCCTATTTCAATCCAAATCAGAATGCACCTTTTCAACATTGGTACTCTTCCACTCATCCATCTCGATACACACCTCCTTCTTGGCCTTATTCCCCTCCATATCCTCCTCAACCTATCAACCATTGTTTTCAGCCATATCCACCCCAATCTTCTCAATTGGCCAACCCATCACAAGGGTGGAGGCTTCACGTTAACTAGCCTCTTGGATTAATACCTCCACCCTAACCTCAAGCACAACTCACCAATCCTACTCCACCAAAACAACCTCAAATTCCACCTCAACCCAATCCAAAATTGAACAACAAGCAAGTACAAAAGGTCTTAAGTGGAGATACATCCTATCCTTCTTATGATGTGGAAACCCAAGAGATCAAACTTCGATCTAGGAGAGTACCTCCATATAACCACCAACCTCCACCTGAAGAGCTCGAAGAATATAATGAAGAGAGTGCTCCTCAATAATCCACCTCATTTTCCTGAGAGGTTGATCCACCCTAGCCAGCACACCCTAGAAGAGGTTGAAATTTTGGGAGAATTGAAGAATTAGTGTGTTAAGATACCCCTGCTCTAGGCTATTAAATATGTCCTCCTCTATAATAAGCTCATCAAGGAGAAATGTTTCAAAAGTGTTTGGAGAAGAAAAAGGGACACCCCCACCATAAATGTTGTTGGGAAATTATCTGATTTGATGCTTGGTAAGGTGATCTTCCCGAAATATCTGGACCCTGGAAGCCCAATAGTAGATGTTCACATTGATGGTGTTATACTCCCTAATACCCTGATTGATCTTGGGGCTAAAATCAATGTGATGACTAAGGAAACCATGCTAAAGCTAAATCTCTAAGGGGCTTTAAGAAAGACCACCACAGTGGTACAACTTGTAGATAGATCCAGAATAGCTCTTGAGGGAATTGTTGAAGATGTTATCGTCTTCATTGACTCTTGGTATTATACTAACGATTTCCTGGTTCTCCAGCCCAAAAACAAGTTTAATGGCTATCCTCTCATCTTCGGAAGGACATGGTTAGCCATTTTTTATGCTTACATTAGTTGTAGGGTTGGGAACATGACCATTAAGAATGGAGATATGTCTAAACAGTTAGTATTGTTTGCTCTTGCTCAACCTTCTATTAAGCATGACTTACCCTTGTGGTTAGAAGAGGAGGAAGAAGATGAACTATATCAAACCACCCCCCATCCAATATACACTATATACACTATTACAAGAGGGGGCAACCTAATGAAGATGACCTGATTGACCATATCCTTCAGAATCAACCTCCCACTCCCATACCAATTGATGAGTTGATGAAATAATATGGGGGTAATTCTTGGACTCACTTACGCCCTATTGAATCAAGTCCATACCATGTCAATATTGGAGAGTTTGGCCCATATAAAACCTTAAATATAAACCCTTCTCTCTTGGCCAAACAGGAAGAAACATTGTGCAAAGTGCTGAGACAAAACCTAGATGCATTTTCTTGGGACAATAAGGAAATGAAAGGTTTGCATCCCTCGATTTGTACTCACCATGTTTACATCAAGGGGGGATTCAAGCCTATGAACCAACCCCAAAGAAGGATGAACCCAACTCTTAAGGACATTGTGAAAGAAGAAATGTAAAAACTATTGGATGTAGGGTTCATATACCCCATTTTAGATAGTGCGTGGGTGTCACCTCTTGTGTTGGTTCCTAATAAGAATGGGAAGTGGAGAATCTGTGTGGATTACTAGGAAATCAACAAGGGTACAAAGAAGGACCATTTTCCTTTTCTCTTCATTGACCAAGTCGCAGATGGCTTTGGAGGAAAAAAAATCTTCTGCTTCCTGGATGGATTTAGTGGATACAGTCATATCCAGATCAGCCCCAAAGACAAATATGAGACGACCTTCACATGTCCCTGGGGTATCTTTGCTTATATAGTTATTCCATTTGGTTTTTGCAATGCCCCTATTAGTTTCCAAAGGGAATTTTTGAGTATTTTTTTTGAATTAGTCCATGACTATATAGAAATATACATGGATGATTTTACTCTTTAGGTATGAGACTCCCTTGAAGCTCTCTCCAATCTGTGTAAGGTTTTAAAGAAATGCATTAAAATGAATCTCTCTCTAAGCCCTGAGAAATGTGATTTATTGATGAATGAGTAGACTATCCTTGGTCATTCTATATCTGAGAAATGGATAAAGGTAGACTTAAACAAGATCGACATCACCAAAAGGGTCCCTACCCCTCAAAAGAAAAGAGGTGTCCAAAGTTTCTGGGGACTAGCTAGGTATTATAGAAGATTCATCAAAGAATTTAGTAAAGTGGCTTAACCTTTGTTTGTTTTACTAGCCAAAGATTTATATTTCTATTGGACCAACAATTGTCAAGAGGCCCTTGAAGTGTTGAAAGAAAACCAGACCACTTCACCCATCCTAAGGGGTCCCAAGTAGGCATTTCCCTTCCATATCCATACTGATGCTTCAAATAAAGCTACGGCGGGAGCCTTGGGACATGTAGAGGATAAGTTTCCTTATGTTATTTATTTCATTAATAAGAATTTATCTAAATCTAACTTGAATTACACTGTCACTCAAAAAGAACTCTTATTTGTAGTACATCCTTTAAACAAATTTAGGCACTATATCACTTGGTACCAAAATTTTGTTCATACTGATCATGCATCCATTTAAGATTTTATGAACAAGTATGATGTTAATGCTAGGATAATTGGATGTTTGTTATTTTTACAACGATTTGATTTGAATATTATTGACAAACCGAGGAAATAAAATATGGTTGTATATTTTTTTTCCAGGTTAACCTTGCCTATAGGTAATGAAGAGATGGTCGATGAACAACTACCAGATGAGCACTCCTTTACCATCTCAGTGCTTTCTCCTTGGTTTTCTTGCATAGAAAACTACTTGTATGCTGGGAGGTTCCCTTCTAATCTATCATCTAGGGAGAAAAGCAAGATTGTAAGGAAAAGCTCTCCTTTCACTTGGATTGGGGACAATATTTTTAGATTGGGACCATATCAGATCTTGAGGAGATGTGTAATAATATGAAGTCTTTGACATCCTCTCAGCATGTCATGACGGGCATTGTGGAGGAAATTTTGCTACAATAAGGGAAACCTTAAAGTTTTATAGGTTGGTTACTATTGGCCCACTTTACATTAAGATGTAAGGAGATACACCACTAGATGTGATGAGTAACAAAGAATGGGAAAACCCACACCCAGGGATGAAATTCCCCTACAGCCTCAAGTGGCCTTAGATCCATTTGACAAGTGGGGCATGGATGAAATTGGGCCAATTGATCCACCATGAGGACAAAAAAAGCACATCATTGCGTGCATTGTTTACTTGAAAAATTGGACTCAAACAAAGGTAGTCAAAGCAACAACTAAGAAGAAAGTGGAAGAATTTTGAAGAGAAAACATCTTCTACAAGCTTGGGTATCCAAGGGAGGTATTCATTGATCAAGGAGAACAATTCACATCCAATTTGATTGAATGTCACGTGAGGCAGCACCATATCGAGCACAAGACATCCACTACATATCACCCTTAAGTAAATGGGCAAGTAGAGGTCACAAACAGAGCATGGGAGGGCATCCTCACCAAGGTTGTTAGTGGCAATAGGAAATATTGGGCAGAGAGACTAGTAGAGGCCGCTTAGTCCCACAACACGAGTGGACTCATTCCATATGATCTAGTTGATGTGAAGAAGGTTTTTCTTTCTATGGAGTTTGAATATAACACTCTGAGAATGGAATCTCACTTAGACTTAGATGCCACCACAACACAGTAAGAAAGGTTGCTCCAATTGACTGACTTAGATGAGTTCAGAATGCAATCTCTCCTACACACTAAATTCATACAATTGTAAAGGAAGGCATGGACTGACAAGCATATCAAGGAAAACAATTTCCAAGAAGGGGATTGGGCCTTGTTAAATGATTCTAAGTTTGAATATTTTAAAGGGAAGCTAATGACAAGATGGTTGGGTCCATAACTAGTAGAAAAGTGTCATGAAAATAGACCTGTCTAGATCAAAACCATTGATGAGGAAGACATTCCCTTACTTGTAAATGGTTATAGATTGAATATATATAGGATACCTTTGTCCAAGGAAGAATTTATCAGTTAAATCAGCAAAAATTTAAATATTATTATGAGCTTCGTAGCTTCTGGTCCACAACATTCCTACAAAGTTGAAAAAAAAATATGAGGCATCTAAGGCCAACTCCAGGGTTGAAAACCTCTCTGAGGCACTCCAAGAGAAAAAATAAAAAAATAAATAATAAACATCCCTAGGTGAAAACCTCCTCTGAGGAACCTAGGGTAGTCATACAGGTTGAAAACCTCCTCTAAGGAAGCCTCTGTATCAAAAAAAAAGAAAAGGAAAGAAAAGAAAATGAGAACAAGGAATCCATGGCTGCAGGACAAAACCTATAAGCTATCATCCATCCCTCCATCCATAAACCTCATATCCATCCTCTCCATTCATATTACTATCTCTCTCCACCATCCCATCATTAATAAATCAAAATTTCACCTCGTCTTTGTGATGCTACAGGAAGGATGTGTATTGCTACAAGAGGTATTGTAATGCTACAAGAGGGGCCTGTGAAGATATACTAGGGAGATCTAAGGAGAACAACCTATAAGGCCATTATGACTTTAATAAATGATAAAGAGGGTCCTCCTATGAATTTTCCGTCATCCATCCATCACCCATTCACTCCATTTCACCAACAATTTTCTCAAATTTTCCACTCTATCCTCCTTTAAAAAATAAACATTGAATCCACGATTCTCTATTTCTACAATTTCTACACTACTCCTTCATGAATCTAACCCTATCCTGGTGTCTTATCATCATCATCCTCATGCAAACCGAAGACTTCAAGGGGGAATTAACAGACTAATATAGGAATAAATGCCTCTTGTAGTAGCCTATGCAGCCACAACAAAAATCACTTATATTATTTTATTTTTATTTTTCCACAACCAAAAGGAATGATGAAACTTTGTTTATAGCTAGGAAGGGGCACCTCATTCTCACAGAGGATTTCCACCGGCAACAACAACTTGGACATGAAAAGAAATAGTTGCACACACAACAAAAGAAACAATCAAGGTATCATAAAGAATGAATACATGTGCAAGAAATAAGTCAAAGAGGTCAACTCCCTTGATCATAATGATATATGGTTCAACTCCAGCATGTAAACATCTATAGTAGTTCAATCTATAGGTAGGCTCAGTTATGGCAACCCTAACCTCCTCCCTTTGCATAAAAATGACCAAAATGTGTTTTGAGTGAGAAAAGGTATTTGAATAGGTTGGAGTTGGCCAGTGAACTTGGACAACCTCGACTAGTAAACTCAAGTGTGAGTTAAGTCACCTAAGAAACGTGGGAATGTCAACTCAGAAAGAATTGGTTTCCTCGAAGAGTGGGGTGATCATCACGAGGAGAGAGAAATGATCACAGTTAATGGGGACAATGGTCCAAAAGGGTAAACTCATGTTAATTCCAAGTCACTAGAGCGCTCCAAGATTTTAAAGAAAGGAGGATTTATGTGTTGGCTCGACTTTATTTCCACCATCACTCATTCAAAAAATATATAGAGGAAGGATGAGCTAGTACATCCAATAGCCTAGAGTGCCACTGAGGAGTTTTGAACCATGTATGCAAGTATTATAGGAGAAAGCTATAGGTAGACCTGCAATTTCTACAGTACAGGAGGGCCGAGAGGATCTATAGGAGGATTTAGGAGGACAAAAAGGAGTCACAGTGGCTTGATATTTCCTCAAAAGATTTGTGGACAGCCATAATTTCTTTGACAAGAACTAAGTGACACCCTCCTTCTTTCTTTATAGACCCAATTTCATGAGAAGTCTGCTTGAAATTAAGAACATATAACATTTGATTGTTCAATAGGAGGACTTTTTGAAGTTTTCTATGGTTAAGAGAAGATAAAATAGTTTGGTTAATGTCAATTCAAGCACCCTTCTTCCTCACTACTACCAAGCACTTTACCATTGTTTCACCATTGAGACTATTTGAAAATTTTTGAATTACATACCTACATAGCATCAAGGAGTAATAGAAAAGAAATGGGGGGAGAATTTAAAAGAAGGGAACCCATAGACACCAAGAGGATTCACCAACACCCTCTTGTAGTTGACTTCAGAAGACACTAGTGGTTGCGTTTCTTTGAGTTGTTGAAGGGGTGTGATCATGATCTTTCCCATGAATTTTCCATGGAATTACAATCTCAATAGGAAGACAATGCTACAACTGTTACTAGAGGGTTGGGCATATCTCTCACTCCTGAAACCATCAGTAGAGTGACCACCTTTCGTATGGGAATTATATGGAACAAAGAAGACAAGCAAGAAAGTGCCACGTCTAGGAAAAAATTATTCCTTTTAAAAGAGAAGCCCGTAGAAGACAAGAATGTGTTGCATACACCGCACTAGTATTTATATAATAAATTAATTAAAAGTACTAAATGCCATGGCACTTCTTCAAATAGAGGTTCTACTCATCCATCAACACCCATATTGCTTAATGTATGGGTAAATATTAAAAGAGGACTATATAAACTGTATATTCCAGATAATTAAATAAAAAAATTATATTAATTTAATAAAATAAATTTAAAATATATATAAAAATTAATTAAAAAGGGGTACTAAGTATAAAGTTATAACGTTTATATTAAAAGAGTACTTTAATAAAACATAATGTGATTTATTAAATCATAAAACATATATACGTGACCTTTAAAAGAGATAAGGGAGATGATATGTGACATGGGAGCATGTCACTAGCAAATTAAGCGATGGGCTACTAATGGAAGAGCGGCCACTACCAAGAAACCGAATAAAAACCACAGAATAGAGATTTACAGGGGGGACAGAGGGAAGCAAATTTGACAGAGGAGGAACATTATCTACGGGAAATCATCCATAGGAAGAGCCTGAATTGTTCTGAAGTTCTGAGCATGGGGGAATAGTCGCCTTCAACTAAGAAGCTTACCGGATTGAGTAGCTAGGTTCTGCTCGGTTTGGCTGGGTGGATTTGGTCTTTTGGTAACTGAAGCAAGGAGCTGGAGGCACCATCAACTGCAAGGGCACAGGTAGGTACCCTCAACAGTTCTGTCAGATTTCAGGAAAAATAATTATAGGTTCAGGTTAAAATCTCTTTTACTGTTTTACATATGTTTTTTTTTGGTCTCCATAAAACAGAAGTAAATATAGTAAAGTAATTTATATCATGAACCTGTATACATATAGTAAAGGAATTTATATCATGAAATTGTATACAATTTCTTGAAATATTACAAAATCAATTGACAGAACTATTGAGGTACCTGCCTATGCCCTGATGGTTGAAGATGTCTCCAGCTCCCTGCTTCAGTTACCAAAAGACCGAATCCACCCAGCCAAACTTAGCAGAACCTGACTGCTCAATCCAGCAAGCTTCTTAGTAGAGGCCAACTATTCCCCCGTGCCTAGAACCTCAGAACAACTCAGGCTCTTCATGCGGATGATTTCTGTAGATGATGTTAACCTTCCTTCAGAATTTCTTCCCTCTCTTCTTTACCTTCCTTGCCAATCCCCCTTAACATTCTGCTTGGTGGTTTTTATCAAGTTTCTTGGCGGTGGCCGCTCTTCCACCAGCATCCCACTGCTTAATCTTCGGGTGACACCTTCCATGTCTCATCCCCTCTATCACACTATTATGGTCACATATATATAAATATTTCATTTATAATTTAATTAAATATATCACTTATGATTATTAAAGTACTTTTAATATTAAGATTTATACATTATATTAATATATATATCTATATATATATAATATATTATATATATATATATATATATATATATATTATATATATATATATATATATATTAATCATTTTATTAATTAATATAATTTATTTTATTAATAGATAGGTCATTACATACATTCCCCCTTCAGAAAACTTTGTCCTGAAGTTAGAGTTTTTATAGAAATTAGTACATTATTTTAGGATTGTAAATCGAGGTTAAATTTTTATTTAATGTAAGGATACTATAAAATTGGTGCTTTGCATACTTTTAGGTTTATGATTTGAATGGTCATGCTTTGCTCTAACTAGGTTCCCGAGCTATTCTAAAATCATCATATCCTTCCTAATCTCTTTCGCTCCCATCCTATCCATCCTCTACTTGAGTGTGCCATGGCATCAGTTTTACTGACCTAACCATTCATAAACTCTAAGGGTGATAGCGTCGGTTATACCAACTTGATTCCTAGTAGGCACCTGACAGTCATCATCACATGTCTAGCAGAGCGTGATTTGCACAGTCCTCCCATGACTCCAGGGTTCAGAGGATAAACGGTGGGCAACACCTCCACCCCTCCCAATAGAATTAGGGTTAATACCCTATCATAGGATCTCTTGGAGCCTTAATTGTTCTGAGGTTCTAGGCACGGGGGAACAGTTGGCTTCTACTAAGAAGCTTGCTGGATTGAGAAGCCAGGTTCTGTTCAGTTTGGCTGGGTGGATTCAGTCTTTTGGTAACCGAAGTAGCAAGCTGGAGACATCTTCAACTGTCGGGGCACAGGTAGGTACCTCAACAGTTTTATGAATTGATTTTGTAAGATTTCAAGAAATTGTATACAGGTTGATGATATAAATTCCTTTACTATATTTACTTCTGTTTTATCGTCTTTACATTTAGGTACTCTATTATGATAAAGTCTGAGAGCATTAACTTAGTAAATGATGGGCAAATAAAAATATATGGACAAGGGAGGCAAAGTTTCTTCTATAGCAGAGTGAGTCACAAACAACCATGAAAATACATGTTGAATGTTATATTAGTAATATTAACTCTAGAGGTACAATGGAAGATATGGGAATCATATGTCAAAATTACCCCAACATGTGTCAATTTTGAAGAACCTTAAAACCATGTTTTATAGATATTTGCTCTACTTTAAATCAGAGACTCAGAACCATTTTGAAATGATCATATATAAACGTGAACTTTTATGATATAATATCTGTTTAATTCCGCTAGTACATGGATACCATGCCGGAATATGTTATTTATAGTTATCAAAGTAAAGCTTAAATATTTGAGTAATTTTGATTATGATGGGAATTGAGATATTATAATTTTGTTTTATTTATGTGTATCAATATGATTGATGAGAGAGAAATAAAATAATAATTATATTTTAATATGAAAGTCAATTACATGAATAGAATAGGCTCAAAGAGATTCTATGATAGGGTATTAACCCTAATTCTATTGGGAGGGGTCGAGGTGTTACCCACCATTTATCCTCCGAACCCTGGAGTCATGGGATGATTGTGCCAATCATGTTCCCCTAGACATGTGATGGTGACTACCATATGCCTACTAGGAATCAGGTCGGTATAACTGACATTGTCATCCTTAGATTTTATGAATGGTTAGGTCAGTAAAACTAACGCCAGGGCATATACTCCAGTAGAGGATGGATAGGATGGGAGCAGAAGAGATTAGGAAGGATAGGATGATTTTAGAATAGCTTGGGAAACTGGTTAGGGCAAGGCATGACCATTAAAATTATAAACCTAGAAGTATTCAAAACACCAATTTTATAGTATCCTTATATTAAATAAGAATTTAACCTCGATTTACAATCCTAAGAAGAATGTACTAATTGCTATCATAAGTAATCATATAAAATAAAAACTCTAACTTCGGGACGGACTTTTCTGAAGAGGGAGTGTATGTAATGACCTATCTTTAAATATAGAGAACGCAAGAATAATAGCGGGCATACAATGCATGCATATGATAGCTACACATGCATGTGTCACATACACTGCACTAGTATTTATATACTAAATTAACTAAAAGTACTAAATACCATGACACTTCTTCGAATAGAGGTTCTACTCATCCATCAACACCCATATTCCTTGATGTATGGGTAAATATTAAAAGAGGGCTCATTAAATTATATATTCCAGATTATTAATAAAATAATTTTAAAATATATATAAGAAATTAATTAAAAAGGGGTACTAAGTATAAAGTTATAATGTTTATGTTAAAAGATTACTTTAATAAAACATAATGTGATTTATTAAATCATAAAACATATATACGCGACCTTTAAAAGAGATAATGGAGATGATACGTGACATGGGAGCGTGTCACCAGCAAACTAAGCGGTGTGCTATTCGTGGAAGAGCGGACACCACCAAGAAACCAAATAAAAACCACGGAACAAATATTTATAGGGGGGACAGAGGGAAGAAAATCTAAAGGAGGAGGAACATTATCTAAAGGAAATCATCCACAAGAAGAGCTTGAATTGTTCTGAGGTTCTAGGCATGGGGAAACAGTCGGCTTCAACTAATAAGTTTACTAGATTGAGTAGCTAGGTTCTGCTCAGTTTGGCTGGGTGGATTCAATCTTTTGGTAACCAAAGCATGGGGCTGGAGGCACCATCAATCGCAAGGGCACAGGTAGGCACCCTCAACATTTTTGTTAGATTTCAGGAAAAATAATTACAAGTTTAGGTTAAAATCTCTTTTACTATTTTACATATGTTTTGAAAAATTGGAACCACTATTCTATTGGAAAGGGATGAAAAGGAATATCATTAATTTTGCGGTAAGGTTTTTAGAGTGTTAGAAAGTAAAACTTGAACGTAAACATCTAATAGGAATATTGCAACCTTAGGAAATGTCAAAATTAGTGTGACATGTTATCTAGTGGAATTCTTAGTCGGACTGCCAATTACAACAAAGAGGCATGATTTTAATTTTGTATTAGTGTACACTTTGACCAAAATTTATCACCTTATACTAGTTAAAACTTTATCACCTTAAAATAGTTAAAACTACCATAAAGCTAGATTGGTTGAGTCCCAAGATAAATTGAGTTATCCTAAATGAAATAGCGAGTCTGCATGGAGTACTAAAGAATATAATCTTATACGATATAATCTTAAATACGGGATTTATTCTTACTAAAATATTTTGGACTAGTCTTCAAGAGGACTTGGGGACCCAACTAAACTTTATGAAAGCCTATCATCCTAAAAAAGATAAATATGGAAAAACAGAGTGGAATAATGAAATCCACAAAGATTTGTTGCATATGTATTCAATGGATCAACAAATAAGATGGATATATTTTGACTATTTTTATATTTTGTATACAAAAATAGTTACCAAAGTTCCATCAAGTTCCATCAAGGTGGGAACTTTTGAGTTCTTATATTGTAGACCATGTAGGATACCTTTGAGTTGGAATAGGCTTGAGTACCAGATTTTGATATGTCCTAGGATGACACAAAAAATGGAGGAATCAGACCTAGAATTATGTAGGATTAATAAAATCTCGAAGGAAACTAAAATAAAGGAAAAAATGTTATGCTAATTCTCATCCAATCGATGAGAGATATGATATGGGAGATAAAGTATTTTTAATAGAGATATGATATGGGAGATAAAGTATTTTTAATAGTAAGATTCATAAGAGCTCCATACATTTTGGAAAGCGAGTGAAATTGTGTCCATCGTTGTAGGGCCATTCAAAATCCTGAAAAAGAGTGAACCAATAGTGTACCAACTTCATTAGCTTCATCATTAGCATGAACGCACTATGTGTTTCATGTCTCTATTTTGTGTCACTACATTTCCAATCATTCACATGTTATTGAATTTAATCATTTGTGCGCAGGGTTCGAATTTGGATTTCTTTTTAATCGTTACACATTTTTTTTTGACATTTTGGATTTGTATCCTACCCATCAAGAAACATTATGTTTAAAATTTCTCCCTTCAAGAATGATGTTTTGATAATAAATTAACCCTTCATCAAAAAATGTTTGATTAAAAAATTACTCTTCATTAGCGCAATTATTCTCATAAATATATCATAAGATAAAAAAACTAAATGACTATAACACACAAATGACTCACTAAACCCTCAATCCTATTATTCTTTTATAATTATAATAATAATATTTTTCTATTTTAATATATTTTTATATCAAAATTTCTCAATAATTAAATTAAAAATCAAACGAATATTTAAATTAATTGTCAAATATTAAAAATGCTTGATTGTGAATATTGTTGAAAAAAGATATGTACACAACACCTTATAGAAAAGACCATGCAATGGAGCCTACTTCAATAATTTTGTTATAATTTTAAGAAACAGATCATAAGAATAGCTGGTTGATTTTAATTTAGAATAACAAAAAGACATAGTCTCCTTATAAATTATAAAACACTCCTTGAGATAATAAAACTCAAATCAAAATACGCTATGAAAATTCATAGTACATGGAAAGAAAGATTTTATTAGTGAACTTGGAAAGCACTCTGACAATCTCATACCCTTACCTTATGCAGGCTGAGGTAAGATCCAATTATTATATCCTGGGCTGAGCGGTTGTCTGAGCTTGTTAGGGCTCGTGTTTATTCCTTGAACCACTAGTCTATGTGCACCTCTTTATCTATTTACACAAAAATGGTTATTGCACAACCTTTCAAAGAAAGACTTCCTAGGCTGAGGGGTTGTTGAACTCATTAGGGCCAGTGTTTATTCCTTGAACAACTAGTCTCTGTGCACCTCTTTATCTATTTACACAAAAATGGTTCTTGCCTAACCTTTCAAAGAAATACTTCCCTTAGGGAGTCACACAAAGATGGAAGATTCCCACGTGAACAGAGATCGAGGAATATTTATGCATATATAGATGTTGGGGTATGTCTTCCTATTAATGTTTTCCAAGCTGGTTTGCAAGCCAGGAAGATGTATTACAATTTCGATCGCCACGTGTGGAGGGGAACAAAATGTGAATTGCGAAAGTTGTTTTATAACATGATTCATCTGAAACAGATTCTCCTGCAAAAAAATATTTCTAGCACTCCGATTTTTGTTGCGTTCACCCCCTTCTATTGCAACATGATCGAGGGAAATAATAAAATATGACAGTTGTTCAGAAGAAGTATTCTACAAAATATATTTCATGCATTGATTTCATGTCCTTAATATGCCTAAGCGCTTTAATTTAAAGCCTACTCTTTCTATTTCCTACCGTAATTTTCTATACTATTGCAATTTTGATTTGAAAGATAGATTTGACTTGAAGGACATGTTTGGGGCTTGACGATAATAAAGAGTATATGAATGTTGTGGGAGGCTTTCAAATGATGCCGTGGAGGGATTACTAACATAGTTATTCATTTAGCTTAGTGCTAAAGAACTATTTCCTTCTTTCAGTGCTTGAGTCACCCATCGCAATATAAATTAGCCATTGTCCATACCACAGGCTATAAAACATATCCTCCATACCATCTCGTTTTCTTATATAAATGTATTGGGCCTCTTCTCCCCACTCCAAACTCACCCTTACAATTATTTTCTCCACCTTGACTACAAAGCCCAAATTTTCTATGTAGATCTTAGGCATTACAAGGTCATATAACCATAGATATTGACCAAAATTTGGGTTCATGAAATTTTTGATTTCAAGCAAGATGAAAAAGGTCTAGAGGGATTTTGAAAGTAATTGGATAAATATGGATTTCTCAGAACCTGACCATCTAAAAAATAACTAAGGTAATCCCATGGGGAGAGGGCGATCCAAAATGGTTCCTAGCCAACATGAGACAATCATCTGGCAGTCTTGTATTTCTATAGTTATATATGGAGTAGAGAAATTGTGGTTCGTAAGCCATAAGTAAAGGTCCTCAAGACCCCTAAAATCTCCAATAGACGGCTAAATCCATGATGAACTTAGTTGATCACATGGTGATTAATTCTAGCTATAACTAATCCCTTGGAGGGTTTTGAGAAAACGACACCATGGGAAATTCTATAGGTGAGCCCTGAAGTGAGTGACCCTCTTGGCCATCATTGTATCCCATTGCCAAATAGATTATAGGTTATTTATCCAGCCTCACTATCTACAAAATTGCCACTGCTAAATAGAGGAGGAGGGGAAGCTAGAATAATCAAAGGCTTGAATGAGGAGAAGACACAAGAATACACTATGAATCTCATTCCTCTAAGGATCATTTATTCCTAGAGAGATATTTTTATTTTTGTGACAATCTCGAGTAATACATAATTGCAATTAAATCTCTAAGAATCAAATTTTTTTTTTAGGCATAGTAGGAAGCTATTATCATATGAATTTCATGTTTACCAAAGCATCATAAGGAAAAGGGGAGAAGTTGTTCAATAAGGCAGGGAAAACACTTGAAAGTTTCGAGAAGGCATCAACTATTCTTATCCGAATTGGCATTCAGCCAGGGATACTATTTTTCGTAATGTTATAGTAAATTGAGGATGGCATTAGAACATTCAAATGCATACTTACCCATCCTTAGCTTTTAGTCTTCTGTAATTTCTAGGTGACGCCTTGAAATCTACAACAAAAAATGTGTGGCAGGGGAATGTTGATCTAAATCACTTCTTGATGAGCTCCTACGATTAGAATATGAACATTTTCAATGAATTTGCTCATCATTGTTCATCCAAAAAATAAGAAAATAATGCTAACCAATATTACCAAATCGACATATGCGAGAACTGCTATTGAAATAAGACATTATCACCCTGAAACAAAGGCTACAGATAAATTCAATCTATGTAATTGAAAATTAGATTTAAAATTTTATGTCATATCATTTGAGGAAGAGCTTGAATCACTACTGAAGCTACTAGAACATATGGTTTCCATAGAATGGAGAGGTGTTGTATTCACTCTTAACATTACCCTCACAACCCCTTTTGTTTTGTTGTTTCCATCAAAATAATTAGTAGGTGGTCCATTGTTTTCTTTTCATCTCAAAAAATTTACTCGTGTGACTGTTAAATTTGAACTCCTCAATCGAGAGATGGTGGAATTGAATGCATATTAGTGTATCTCATTAACTAAATTGGAGAGTTGTGCATGGAAAAGTCAGAAGAGTGAAGCATGGCGAAGCCATAGGCCCAACGACTGAGGGTCAGTGTTGGAATTTGATGGTCAAATTGCTTGTCATAGGGCATTTTTCCCGTTAATTACATTTTAAAAATTTACATTACCTTTTCTAATGACATGTCATTATCTTTAAAAAACATTCTTTTGACTGATTATTTTATTTCAAAAACATCATTAATAATCACATACATAACCATTGATTCCTTGAGATTTCCAAGCAGCTAGCTCGCTCACCCTCAGCCTCTCGGCCTACGACTTTGGCATGATTCACACACCTGAATTTTCCATGGACCAAATCTCCAATTTAGTTAATGAGATGCACTAATATGAAATCAATTGCATCTCCTCTCGATTAAGGAGTTCAAATTTAGCAGTCGTGTGAGTAAAAAGTTTTAGATGAAAAGGAAACAATGGAGCACCTGCTAATTATTTTGATGGAAACAACAAAACATAAGGGGTTGTGGTGTAACAGTGTCTGCAACACCTCTCATTTCTCTGGAAACCATATGTTCTAGTAGCTAGAGCAATGATTCAAGTCTTCAAACGGTATGACATAAAATTTTAAATCTACTTATCACTTTCATAGATTGATATTATCTGTAGCCTTTGTTTCAGGGTGATAATGTATTATTTCAAAAATGGTTCTCATGTATGTTGATTTGGTAATATTTTCTAGCATTAGTGTCTTCTTTGTTAGATAAAAAATAATGAGAAAATTCATTGAAAATATTCATATTCTAATTCTAGGAGCTCGTCAAGAAGTGATTCAGATCAACGTTCCCCTACAATACATTTTTTGTTGTTGCAGAGTCAAGTGTGCCACCTAGAAATTACAGAAGAATGAAAGATAAAGAGGTGAGTATGGATTTGAATTTTCTAATGTCATCCTCAATTTACTATAACATTATGAAAAATATCATCATGGCTAAATGCCAATTCTGATAAGATTAGTTGATGCACTACTAAAACAGCTAAGCGTCTTTCCCACATTATTGAACAACCTACCCCCTTTTCATTATGATTCTTTAGTAAATATGAAATTCATAAGAACCCAGCTTCCTAATATGCCCAAAAAAAAGATCGATTCTTGGAGGTCTAATTGCAACTGCGTATTACTCAAGATTGTCAAAGAAATATCCCTAAAGGAATAAAAGATCGCTAAAAGAATGAGCTTAGCAGTGTATTCCTATGTATGTATGCTCCTCAGTTGAGGCTTTCATTATTCTAAATTCCCCTTCTCCTCTCCTTTGATTAATCTATCTTCCCCTCCTCCTCAGTTTATAAATAACAACTTTCTAGTTAGTGGGTCTAGATAAACAATCTTGAATATATCTGGCAATGGGATACAATGATGCCCAAGAAGGTCACTCACCTCGAGGCCCGCCTCTAGAATTTCCCATGGTTTCATTTTCTCAATGCCTTGTGAGGGAAAAGTTATATATAGAATAGATCACCATGTGCTCACCTATTTTCATATGGTATTTAGCTACCCAGTAGAGATTTTAGGGGTCTCGAGGAACTTTACTTGTGGCTCAGGAACCATAATTTCCCTACTCCATTTACAGTTGTAGAAATACAGGTCTACTAGATGATTGTCTTACGTTGGCTAGGAATCATTTTGGAGCACCATCTTCGGATGGGATTACCTTAGTTATTTGTTAGAGGTCCATGTTTCGAGAAATCCATATTTATCTAATTACTTTAGAAATCCCTCTAGACCTTTTTCATCTTGCTTGAAATCAACTATTTGATGCACCTAAATTTTGGTAAATATCTATGGGTATATGACCTCGTAATGCTTGAGATCTGCATAGAAAATTGGGGCTTTCTAGTAAAGGTGCAGAAAATACTTGCAGGGAAGCATGGAAAATTTTAGGGGCTAATATTCGTAGGTGGGCTAATTTTCCATTATTTTTCCAAGAAAAAGATTTGCAATTTCCATTTTTCATAAAAATGATTCGCCCAAATTTTACAAATATAAAATAATTTTACCTTAAAAATCACCAAAATATTATAGAGGGTATATATAAAATCATTATAAATTTGAATAAATTTACAAATACATCAATAAATTTTCTATAGTTTGCATATTACGGACTAATAAGATTTGCCAATGTTTTTAAACTTCAAGATAATTTTCCATCCTTAAAATTTTCCTTACAGTGGTGATGAGTTTGGAGTGGGGAGAAGAGGCCCAGTACGTTTATATAAGAAAACGAGATGGTATGGAGGATATGTTTTACAACCCATGGTATGGATAGTGCCTAGTTTATATTGTGGTGGGTGACTCAAGCACTGAAAGAAGGAAGGAAGTCTTTAGCACTGAGATAAATGAATAACTGTGTTAACAAGCCCTCCACAACATAGTATGCAAGCCTCCCACAACATTCATTCACTCCTAATTGTTGTCAAGCCTCGAACATGTCCTTCAAGTCAAATATGTCCTTCAAATAAAAAACGCAATAGTACAGAAAATTAGAGTAGCCAATAGAAAGACTAGGCTTTAAATTAAAGTGGTTCGGCATATAAAGGGTGGGAAATCAATGCATGCGGTCTATTTCATAGAATACTTATTCTGAACAGCTGTCTTATTTTATTATTTCCTTCGGTCGTGTCGTAATAGGAGGGTGTGAAAGCAACAAAACTCAGAGGGCTAGAAATATTTTGTTGTAGGAGAATCTGTTTCGTAATAATCGTGTTATAAAACAACCTTCTCAATTCCCATTTTGTTTCCCTCCATATGTGGCGATCTAAATCATAATACCCTCTTCCCAGATTGAAAGCCACCTTAGCGAACAGGAATAGGAAAACACACCCCAACATCTATATATTCATAAATATTCCTCGACCTTTGTTCATGTGGGGAGCCTTCCATCATCGTGTGAAGCCCCAAGGGAAGTCTTTCCTTCAAATTTAGGAAAAGAACCATTTTTGCGTAAATAAATAGTGAGGTGCACGGAGACTAATGATTCAAGGAATAAACACGGGCCCCAACGAGCTCAAACAACCCCTCCGCCTAGGATATAATAATAGGATCTTACCTTAGCATGCATAAGGTAAGGGTATGAGAATGTCGGAGTACTTGCAAGGTTCTCTAATAAAATCTTTATTTCCATGTATTATGATGTTGTATAGCTTATTTTTATTTGAGTTTTATTATCTCAAAGAGTGTTTTAGCATTTATAAGAGGATTATGTCATTTTGTTATTCTAAAATAAAATCAACTAGCCATTTTTATGATTTGTTTCAAGTTTAAAATTATAACAAAATCATCCAAGTAGGCTCCATTGCATGGCCTTTGCTATGGGGTCTAATTTTTTTGAACAATATTTGCAATCAAGTATTTTTATTTTCTGATAATTAATTTAAAAATTAGTTTGATTGTTAATTTAATTATTCAGATATTATTTTGAAAATAAAAATATATATTTTAAAATAAAAAATATGTTATTATTATTAATTATAAAAGAATAATAGGATTGAGGATTCAATTAGTCATTTGGATGTTATGGCCATTTAGAAATTTGTAGCATCGATATGTTACATAAATTTTTATTATAACTATGTTATTGAAGAGTAATTTTTTAATTAAAAGTTTAATGATGAAGGGTTAATTTATTATTAAAACATCATTCTTGAAGGGAAAAATTTTAAACATAGCATTTCTTGATGGGTAGTATACAAATCCAAAAAGTCAAAAAAAATGTGTGGCGGTTAAAAAGAAATAAAAAATTCTAACCTAGCTGGGGTGAGTGGGCTAGCTTCTAGAAAATCTCAGGGAATCAATGGTTATGTATGCGGGTGTTAATGATTTTTTTGAAATAAAATAAACCGTCAAAAAAATGTTTGTTAAAGATAAAGACACTTCACTAGAAATGGTAATGTAAGACTTTTAACCGTATTTAATGGGGAAATTATCCTATGACGGACAATTTTCCTACCAAATTCCAACACCATTTGTATGTAATGGATGAGGGGATAATGGTGGCCAATCCCATGCACACATTGGACTCACAAAATCGTCAACTTGGATATTGACTTGTGGAAGTGAAGGTCCAATGGAACAATTTTAGTCCCAATGTAGTTAATTAGGAGGAAGTCACTACTTGAGAGGATGGAAAGGAGATGTGTCATCTTTTTCCATTCTTTTTTTAATAAGTCGAGACAAACTCTAGATTAAGAAGGGGTGTATGTGGTGCCCCACTCCACTTAACCATTAGTCTTTGACTTCAGAGACAATACTATTATAAATACTATTATTTGATATTATGAAATACACTATGCTTTGAGGAAATCATATTTGAGATCCGAACATTATTATTTCATGTGATGATGATTTGGGATTTGATTATTTCGAATTTCAGGCTATACTACATCGATGGTTATGATCTTATGGTTATTGATGATTCAAATGTCACCAATCATGTGCATGTGTGTGTGTATTTTGATGATTTATTTTTGTTATCAAGTCTTATCTTTGTGATAGTTAATAAATGTTTGAATGTGGTAGGGAAACCACTTTTGCACACATATGTGACGAGGCTACAATTCTAGTTTGGATATTTGAGTATACTAATGTTAAAAACATTAAATTATCAATAATATACTATGCAATCACTGATGACGTGTTAATAGTTGTAGGTACAAGCCAAAAACATAACATCAAAACTAAAATATGCGTGATGTAGCTATATGGAGTAGATTAGATATTCATGGAAGGAGAGGAACAATGTCCCTAGTTCCATCCACTAGTGCTCCCACTGTGACTTGGGTTGAATGGTCTGAGGCACTTCACCTTAACGTGCACAATGTCATGAGAGTAAACCCATAGATTCAATCACTCACGAGGTACTTACACCTTGACATGCATGATGTCGTGAGGTTTGAACCACATATTCAATCACTCAAGAGGTTTCACTGAGGGTTGTGCATGAAGGTAAAATCTTTCATGCTCAACATCATTAGTCTCACAACACAATATGACTTTGGAGTTAATAGTGATCACCATCATCATGTCTATATTCTGTCTCCATGTCATAAAATTAATTAATAAACAAATCCCAAGGAAGTCCAATTAGATTCTATTTAGATATCCTTATAGAATTGATAATCTAAATGATATAACTTAATGAATTAAAATATTACTGGCATCATGTCAAGCAACTATGTTTGATAATTACTCACTATCAAATATTATTAGTCAATGATTATGGGAGTTTTTTTTCTTCGTTAAAGCACATGTAGATACCCGTTACATTAAGTACCTTGACTACACTTATAATATTTCTTACTTTTGAGTAAGTATATATATATATATATATCACCCTTAACATAGGGTTTTCAATAGTTCGAATTATTTTATTCCTCTCATTTTTGTTTCTTTCATTAATGTGTTTGGAATGATCTTCTCCACCATGGGGTGAAGTAATAGATAAATTTGGGGTGAAGTAATAGATAAATCTTAATAGCCCAAGAACATAAGCAAGAGAAATTTCATAACATAGAAATTTCATAGTAGGAACTTCACGCATGTAATACTATTAACTAGTGAAACTATATTTCTTACAATAAATTAAGGATAAAATAAATTAAAGATAATTATACCTTAACAAGTTAACATTTGACTTTTGTTATTTCTAAGGAATAAAAATGTAACATTTGACTTTTTCTATTCCAGAGGAATAAAAATGTATAAGGTGTATGGGATTTTGTCATATAGGATCGTTGGCATACTCTTGTAGCAGCTACAACCATCCTCCAAAATTTTTCCTTAGATTAGTTTTGGAGGCTTCCTACCAACCATCCTCAGCAACATGTCTTGCACTGTCAAGTACATGAGCTTCAGTGGTTTTCTAGCAAATTGCCAGCCTGTGTGTGATAACTTGTTGCATCCCCCTCACAAGTTGTTTGTCTAGACTTGGTCTCGCTACAGGCTGAGAAGCTCCCTCAAGAAATTGCGCAATTCTGGAGAGGAACCAACCTTCCCTATATAAATTGTGCAATCCTGACTAGCAGCTTGTTGGGCTCTAGAACTCCGCAATTCTCCCTCAATTCAAGCTCCACTAGAAAAACTACGTAATCTGTCCTAGCAGGACTGCTCAACCCATAAATTGTGCAATTCTGGGTAGCAGTCAGTTGTTCAGCCCAAAAATTGGGTAATTCCTTTGGGCAACCATCCCAACTCCCTCCCAAAATGTGCAAATTTTCCCATCAGTCAAGCAGGCTATTGCATGTGCCTTAAGGTCGACCGGTTCACTCTGGGATTGAGAAAAACTGGTTTTCATGCATGGACGGCTTCTCCCAAGGCATCATGCAAAGGCATCCCTTGATTCATGGATCTATTCTTAGCAGTTGGAGGTTACATGCCAGGATCATTTCATAAACCTCTTGACAAGTGTCGCTTTTCCTATATTTGTGGCATGCGCATCACAACCTTGATTTTATCAAAATTCATCAACTGGATGTTGCAGAGCTCATTCCTCACATTGACATTGTATCTCTGACATCCCACATTGCATATAGGGGTCGTCAGCACATTCAACTCAGCTATTTTGGGGTAAGCCTGCTTTTCATGTCTTGCATTACGTTTCTGTCACTTTTTGCATTTCACTTCGTGTGAGTGTTGTCTACATTATTTCAATAGGTTCTTGTTGTCGTTTTGATGTATGTTAGCTTGTAGAAGCACTGTTTTAGTTTTCGTTCACATCTCACTGATGTTGCACACATAACACTGTTTTTCATGGACGTCGTCGTTGTGGTGACTCTCTTCACACACATGCAAGCTTTCCCATTTTCTGAATCCTGCACATGTTGTTTGCATGAATGATCATTCACTCTTGTTTTCACTCATCTCACCATGCATCTAGACTTCTCATGTTTTTAGCTGCTTGTCGGCCAATCTGGGCTACCTTGGCCCAAACCGTGGCCTACTCGACTAGCACTACACATTTCTGGAAGTGAAGGCACTTCCTTCCCTCCAGAAATTGTGCAATTTTGGCCTAGCACTGGCCTCCAAACTTGCATTGTGCAATTATTCTTGGAGGCAGTGTCCTACTAGCCCTAGAAAGTGTGCAATGCAGTTTACTGGTTGCATGTCATTGTTGACTAAAATTGCACAATGCACAGTTTTAGTCACCAACAGGCCAGGATGTACTATGCATTGTGCAGTTCTAGCAGTCAGTCAACCTACTAACAACCCAAACTATTCCTTGTGCTTTTTTGGGAGTCAGTCTCTCGACCTCCAGTCGAAAATTGCACAACCTTCATGATTAGTGACATATGTATGTTGCAAGTCAGTTCTCAAGTTCGTTTTCGTTTTCGACTAATAGATTGCTTGCCATGAGTGTTTCCATGTCTCCAGGCATCACAAGTGTTCATCTGCCTCTCAAGAGCATATGTACAATGGTTTCCAGGAGAGTAGAGTCGAAGACACCATTCAGAGCTCACTCGGGGTTTAAGCCAGCCAAGTGTCTATGAGATTGCCTACCTATGAATACATCAATTTGTTTATAGACAATGACATCAAGATGATATGGCAGCAACATCGCAATGAGCAGCACCATTAGCAACACACTCGCATGTGGCGAGGTCAAGAGGAAGGTTGTTGACAGCATAGAGGTGGAGCAAAGCTGCAAGTTCAAAACATATCCACTCATGATGAAAGTAGGTTTGGAGATTGAGGCTATGAGATGATGGCGCAACATGAAGATCGAACGAAGGAAGAGAGAGAAATAAATAAGGAGTTTCATGTGCTATAGTAGCAACTTAAGGAAGAACATGAGCTGCATAGAAAAGAGAATGAGTTACAGCAGGAACAGGAACAGTAGGGGGCGCAACATGCATAGACGGATAAAACTTCGCCTGTACAAGTTATAGATCCATCCCAACATCAGGCACGAAGAAAACAAGTTGTGCAGTGTTGTTGATTGCATGAAAGGGAATTCAGTAGCATGCATGTCATTTTCTGCATGCATGCAATCCACCCATTTGGCACACTCACCGAGGTGAAGACAAGAAGAAAGTCCGATTGGGGTTGAACATGTAGTTTGATAGTTGATGTGCATGACCACCATAACACACTTGAATATCATCACAAACACTATGCATCAGTGTGTTGTCGGTTCGACCACACCTAAGAAGACCATGCACATGCTATCAGACGATTTGGACAGAGGAGCCATAACAGTGCACTTGGGTGCAACGAAGGCAAGATTTCACTTCAGTAATATGTCACCATTGAGCGCACAGACACCATCACAGACAACCAAGCTTGGCATCATCTCACCACCTTTGACCATCACAAGGATGTCAAAGAGTTGGTGTCACCGCAATGGTCCGAGTGTCAGTGATGTCTTTCATGGCTTGCTCAAGCTAGTTTGTCTCACAAAGGCACATGTGCATGTAATGTAACATCTTGTCAAGTGGAAGTTCAAGTGTCGATAGTTGAATATAAGAGTTATAGATTAGTTGAAGAGTCATGAGGATAGATGAATAGTCTCAAAGGGGAATGTCAAGGTTCACCCCACCCTTTGTTATAAATAGTACCTCATAACTCATTATACAGGCTTTTGGTTAGCTAAGCTTCTGATAGGAGTATCTTAGAGAAAGCTTGGATGCTTCTCCACTATGCAGAGCTAATATATCTCTTTGGAGGAGGAGGAGATTGTGGTTGTAACGTTCCACTGTCGGAACTAGTGGTTGGACATGGATGTATTGTATGACTGAAACTTACACTTCTTAATATAAGAGAGTCAACACGTTTCATGCGTATGTTGTATTTTATTTCAACTATCTTGAGTACTCTAAATGATATATGTATCTATTTTCTTACACATGAATGTGTAGCTATTTGTGTATATGTATGTATGAATCTTTCTAAAATGTGTTGCTGGTTTAACCATCACTTTGGATTGCTAGCTAAATTTCCTTCCATGTTGTGATGCATCTTTGCTCATGTGTTCCCTTCTTAACTTTGTCTTATCACCTTCTTAACTTTGTCTTATCATAGGTTTCAAGGGGTCACCCTCACCTCACTTTCTGTGTGTTAGGACTGGTCATGCTCCTTCCTTGACTTACCACATATGTGACACCCTTGCTACCAAAAAGGACATCTTACTTGCCTTTGTGTGAAACCGCGGTCAAGGAATTACTGTATGACTCATTGCTGGGACTCCTATACCAAACGGTCTGAGTTCTAATTGGGACTTCTTAACGGGGAGATCACCTGACATGTTGGCGGGTCCAGCACTGTTAATGCATACATATACACATTAAAGCATTCACAGGAAGGGTTGAAATTTGGATTTCTTTTTAACCACCATACATTTTTTTTGGACGTTTTTTATTTGTATACTACCCGTAAAAAAATGTTATGTTTAAAATTTTTCCCTTCAAGAATGATGTTTTGATAATAAATTAACCCTTCATCAATAAACTTTTTATTAAAAAAATAGTCTTCAATAACACAATTATGCTAAAAATTTATGTAACATAGTGATGCTAAAATTTTTCACATATATATTATAAGATAAACAAACTTAAATGACCATAACACACAAATAAATCATTGAATCCTAATCCTATTATTCTTTTATAAATAATAAAAATAAGCATATTTTTCTATTTTAAAATATATTTTTTATTTCTAAATTTCTAAATAATTAAATTAATAATCAAAGTAATATTTAAATTAATTATCAGAAAATAAACATACTTGATTGCAAATATTGTTCAAAGAAATTAGATCTCATAGAAAATACCATGCAATGGAGCCTACTTGGATAATTTTTTTATAATTTTAAGCTTGAAACAAATCATAAAAATGGCTCGTTGATTTTATTTTACAAAAAAAAAATGACATAATGTCCTTATATAAATGATAAACCACTCCTTGAGATAATAAAACTCAAATCAAAATACACTATGCAACTTCATAATACATGGAAATAAAGATTTTATTAGAGAACCTCGTGAGTACTCTGACATTCTCATACCCTTACGTTATGCCCTTATGTTATGCATGTTGAGGTAAGATCCAATTATTATATCCTAGGTTGAGGGGTTGTCTCAGCTCGATGGGGCCCGTGTTTATTCCTCGAACCACTGGTCTCCGTGGACGTCCTTATTTATTTAGGTAAAAATGGTTCTTGCCCTAACTTTCAAAGAAAGACCTCCCTTAGGGCCTCACACAAAGATGGAAGGCTCCCCACATGAACAAAGATCGAGGAAGATTTATGGATACATAGATGTTGGGGTGTGTTTGCCTATTCATGTTCGGCAAGCTGGTTTTCATGCCGGGAAGAGGGTATTATGATTTCGATCGCCACATCTGGAGGGAAACAAAATGGGAATTGAGAAGGTTGTTTTATAAAATGATTAGTCTGAAACAAATTCTCCTAAAACAAATTATTTCTAGCGCTTGAAGTTTTGTTGCGTTCAACCCCCTCCTATTACATCATGATTGAGGGAAATATTAAAATAAGAGATTTGTTTGGAACAAGTATTTTATGAAATAGATCACATGCATTAATTTCCTACCCTTTATATCCCTAACCACTTTAATTTAAAGCCTACTCTTTCTATTGCCAACTCTAATTTTCCCTACTATTGCTTTTTTGATTTGAAGGACATATTTAACTTGAAGGACATGTTCGTGGCTTCACGAAAATGAGGAGTGTATGAATGTTCTGGGAGACTTGCAGACTATGTTGTGGAGGGCTTGCTAACATGGCTATTCATTTATCTCGGTACAAATACTTCCTTCCTTCTTTCAGTGCTTGAGTCACCCACCACAATATAAACTAGGCATTGTCCATACCATGGGTTGTAAAACATATCCTCCATACCATATCGTTTTCTTATATAAATGTATTGGGTCTCTTGTCCCCAATCCAAACTCATCTCACCTACAAGTATTTTCTCCACCTTGACTGCAAAGCCCCAATTTTCTATGTAGATCTCAAGCATTACAAGGTCATATACCCATAAATATTTGCCAAAAATTGGGTGCATGAAATTTTTGATTTCAAGCAAGATGAAAAAGGTCCAAAGAGATTTCTAAAGTAATTGAATAAATTAAAATTTATCGAAACACAACCCTCCAATAATTAACTGAGGTAATCCCATGGGGAGAGGGCGCTCTAAAATGGTTCCTCGCTAATGTAAGACAATCATCTGGTAGTCCTATATTTCTATAGCTATAAATGGAGTAGTGACATTGTGGTCCCTGAGCCACAACTAAAGGTCCTCGAGACCCCTAAAATATCCATCGGATGGCTAAATCCCATATGAACATAGTTGAGTGCATGGTGATCAATTCTAGCTATAAATTCTCACTCAAAGGGTGTTGAGGAAATAAAAGCATGAGAAATTCCAGAGGCAAGCCCCGAAGTGACTGACCCTCTTGGGCATCATTGCATCCCATTTCTAGATGGATTCAAGATTTTTTTATTGAGCCCCACTATCTAGAAAGTTATTAATGCTAAACTGAGGTGAAGGGGAAGATATAATAATCAAAGGATAGGAGGAGGGGAAGCTAGAATCATCAAATGCTCGACTGAGGAACATACACAAAAATACAATGTTAAACTCATTCCTTTAGGGATATTTGTGTGACAATCTCGAGTAATACGTAGTTGAAATTAGAGCTCCAAGAATCGAATTGCTTTTTCGAGCATAACAGGAAGCTGGGGTCTTATGAATTTCATGTTTACCAAAGAATCATAAGGAAAAGAGGGGAGGTTGTTCAATAAGGTGGGGAAGACACTTAGTAGTTTCAGTAGGGCATCAACTAATCTTATTAGAATTAGCATTTAGCCAGGGATACTATTTTTCGTATTGTTATAGTAAATTGAAGATGACATTAGAACATTCAAATCCATACTCACCTCTTTAGCTTTCAGTCTTCTGTAATTTCTAGGTGCTTCCTTGGACTCTGCAACAAAATAGTGCGAGGCAGGGGAATGGTAATCTAAATCACTTCTTGACGAGCTCCTAGAATTACAATATGAATATTTTCAATGAATTTGCTCATTATTTTTCGTATAACAAAGCAGACACTAATGCTAACAAATATTACCAAATCAACATATGTGAGAATTTGTTGTTGAAATAATACAGTCTCAACTTGAAACAAAGACTACAGACAAATTAAATCAATGTAATTGAAAAGTAGATTTAAAAGTTTATGTCATAGCATTTGGAGAAGAGCTTGAATAACTACTCAAGCTACTAGAACATATGCTTTCTGCTTTCTAGAGAAATGAGAGGTGTTGTAGCCACTGTTAACGTTACCACCACAACCCCTTCTGTTTTGTTGTTTCCATCAAAATAATTAGCAAGTGCTCCATTGTTTTCTTTTCATCTAAAAAAATTTACACCTCGTTCAAGAGGTGGTGGAATTCAATTCATATTATTGTATGACAATAACTAAATTGGAGAGTTGGCAAATGGAAAAGTCAGATGTGTGAAGCATGCCGAAGTGGTAGGCCAAGAGGATGAGGGTAAGCAGGCTAGCTGTTGGGAAATCTCGGGGAATCAATGGTTATGTATGTGATTATTAATGATGTTTTTGAAATAAAATGAAATAGTAATTTTTTTTTTTTTAAGATAGACACGTCATTAGAAAAGGTAATGTAATTTTTTTAGGTAATGTAATTTTTTTAAACTTATTTAACTGGAAAAATGCCGTATGATGGGAAATTTGCCAATTTTTCACAAGTGATGTTACATAACAAAAAGGATTGTGTGCAATTTGGGTCTTAAGTGATATTTTTTTAAGAGTGTTATAGATCTTACATAGGGTTGTCATACGTAGACACATCAAAGCATTCACAAGTGATGTTGCACAACTAAAAAAAGGTGTGTAATTGATATTTTTTTAAAGGGTGTTATAGATCTCACATAGGGTCGGCATACGTAGACACATTAAAGCATTCACAAGTGATGTTGCACAACCCAAAAAAAGTGTGTTATTTGGGTCTTCATTGATTTTCTTTTAGGGTGCTATAGACCTCATATAGGGTCTCCCATCTAGATAAATAAAAAAATACATATTATATTAATCCTCTTTATAGTTGTTTCATTTAAATCGTCTTCAAGATTATTTACGGTCTACTTTCAAACGGTGGAGAGAACATACTTTTGAAATCGGTGAATAAAATTTAAATTCTATTAGAAACTGGAGACAATTGTTTTTGGAGACCTTTGGACACTACCAACAACATTATTTTTTAATAAAAAAAAAACAAGCCAACCAAGAACATGAATGGAAGCTTAAACTGGATAACCTGATTTGTGTTGATTCCATGCTGTTGTCTTGGAAACATATGCAATTAAGGATTTTTATCCTAACCGAAATTATTATTTCAAGCACTGCATATCAACAACACTTCTGAACTCTCAAAGAGAAGACTAGATGCACAAGTAGACAACATGATTGACAATGTCAAAATATTATATTGATTAATGTTTAGGCATCATCCATCAGAAATACTTTTTCCATTTTCAAAATTTAATTTGAAAGTAATGCATTTATAGTATGAGAAATACTTTTTCCATTTTCAAAATTTAATTTGAAAGTAATGCATTTATAGTATTTTGATTGGGTTTTATCCTATAGTAATTACAAAATAAGATGGAACATGTATGGAAACAATGACTAATATCTATCCAAAAAACACTATCATTAGCATGTACAACTTAGTGAAACCCTATAGGTAGGATTGGAAATGTGAAATGGATTGTATGAAACGCTTATAAATCACAACTATAAGCATAATTCACCATTCAAAGGAAATAATGTCTCTAAGTATTACTAAAACCATGTGCATAAGGGCATAACTTTGAAATAGATGAAATGCATATCCGAAACACTATCATTTACTGTTGCTTGGAATTGTAATGTCATTGGAATGTAAGAATTTCTTGAAATTGTCCTATCATTGGAATGTAAGGATGGCATGGAATTGTAAATGGCTTGTACAAAATGCTTGTACACATTTCAAAAGATTTCATAACATCCACTTCATGGTAACACACATCAAAGGAATTTAGTGCAGTCCATCTCATGATTCCACCCATTTTACGGTCCCACCATCACCTAGAAGGTAAGGCTTTGTCCAGAGCACACACGCTAATGAGGAAAGTACTAGGGATAAAAAGCATTTCAATATGTGTGCATATAATGATCGTCAATATATATGTGCACAAGTTGAACATATGAGCATACATTGATATCTGAATACATTTAAAGACCCATGGTCTGTATGAGTATACACTAATCATGATAAGACAATCCATTCCCTTGACTTATCCCTTACCACAAGAATCGTTTCCCTTGGACTTATCGCTTTCCACTGTATGTTGAATAATGATGAGGGAAATCCATCATACTTTGAATTGCATGAATCCCAAAAGTTGTGGGTTGTATGGGTGAAAATACATCTTGCATCGGTGGATCCATGCAATCTATCCCTCGTAAATAAGACTCACTTTATGTCAATGCGACTACTGAGAATTTAGCTTTAGCTTTGTTTAGTCATTATAGTATAATGATATATATTATGTCACTTTCAGTGACATATAACAGTAGTGATTTTGGACTAAGTAGTGATTTTGGACTAGTTTTATTTCTAGGATGATTTTTTTTTCTACCTGCAAAGTTAAATTTTATTTTTCAATTTTTTATGCTCACATCTGCTGGCAACCACCACCAGGGAGCTCCAGTTTTTCCAGTTTTTGAGTTAGGATATTAGCTGATTGTCCTAGGGTGCCTTATTCTACCTTTGGAATCGTCTTTTGTTCCTTCGGCGGGTACGAACCATTAATAACTGTAAGATCCTATCATCCATCAACCCATGTAGAATGCATACTAAAATTAAAGTATATATCCATCCATCTACTCATGTAGACTATATATAAGATCAGAGTGTATGTATATATAATATCAGATTGTATACGTATGTACACATCCCTTATCTCATGTACACTATATATACATCTATTTGCCCATGTAGACTATATATAAGATCAGAGTGTGTGTATATATAAGATCAAATTGTATAGATATATGCACATCTATCATCCCATGTAGACTGTATATATACATCCACCGACGCATGTAGAATGGAGGCTAAAATGAAAGTATATATACGTCCATCTACCCATGTAGACTATATATAAGATTACAGTGTATGTATATATAAGATCAGATGGTATAGATATATACACATCCATTATCCTATGTAGTCTCTGTATATATAAGATCAGATTGTATAGATATATACACATTCATTATCCCATGTACATCCATTATCCCATGTAGACTGTATATAAGATCAGTATTCCAGGTGGATGGATGATAAATATCTGAACATTTATAATATATATTCTAAGCAAAACCATGACCATATAAATGGAACATATCACTACAGATCCATCATCCCATGTAGAACGACATCTTCTCTAGTTGTTAAAAGAGGACGCATGTAGAATGGAGGCTAAAATGAAAGTATATATACGTCCATCTACCCATGTAGACTATATATAAGATTACAGTGTATGTATATATAAGATCAGATGGTATAGATATATACATCATCCATTATCCTATGTAGTCTCTGTATCCTATGTAGTCTCTGTATATATAAGATCAGATTGTATAGATATATACACATTCATTATCCCATGTACATCCATTATCCCATGTAGACTGTATATAAGATCAGTATTCCAGGTGGATGGATGATAAATATCTGAACATTTATAATATATATTCTAAGCAAAACCATGACCATATAAATGGAACATATCACTACAGATCCATCAAATGGAAAATCTTGGTAGCAATGTGTAATGGAAAATCTTGGTAGCAATGTGCAAGAAAGCAAAAGTAGTGACACTTCCACTACAATGTTATCTTATAGATATATACAATGTTATCGTATAGATATAGAGAAAAAATTATAAAAAAATTATATTTATTATGAAATTTATATATAGAGATGGTTGAAAGAGAAGAGAATGATATTTATTATGCTAATATAAATATGGTTAATATGGTTGGTTGGAATATCCGTTGTATATCTCCCATTTATTTTGAATTATCTTCCATATCACCCATTTATTTTGAATTATGATCTTATCATCATTCAATTTGAATGTATATATCCATCCATTGACTGTATACTATATATATATCCATCCATCCACCCATGTAGAATGTTGATTGTATACATAAGATCAACCTGTATAATTATATAAGGTTAGACTATGTAGAGTGTATATATAAGATCAGACTATACGTGTATATATATATCAATATTCTATATGATATGGATAGAATATGGTATAAATAAGATCATAAGATCAACTGTACGTGTATATATACAATCAATATTCCATATGATATGGATGGGATACGGTATATATAGATGGAATAAGGTATACTATAATATCAGTATTCCATATTCTAAGCATACTATGTATAAAAGAAGACTGAATATATCAGTATACATCCATCATCCCATGTACACTCTATATGTGAGATCACACTCACTGAATGCATATATAAGATCAGAATATATATATAAAGATCAAAGTGGCAGATATGACTATCCATCTATCTTTCCATGTATTATATATATACATAGTTATAATTAGTATCCCATGCTTATATATATTATATATATATATATATATATCCCATGTTATATATATATATCTATTAAAGATAGATCAATATTTCCATATGAGTATTTCATGGAAGGATAAAGATATCCCACGTATATTCTAACATGACCTTTGGCCATATAAATGCAGCAAGAATATCATGTGAGTGTGATATCATTAACCGGCTCATTCTAGAAACACTAGGAAGTGGGCCCTCTGCGCATATACCCTTCTAGGCTGGTTATATCATACAATTCTGCAAACCTTAGTGTGATTATCATTAAACTGGCTCATTTCTTGCAACCCTTAGTGTGACATCATTAATGGCTTCTTCTAAAACACTAGAAGGGCCCTTCTGCGCTATACCCTTGCTAGGCAGTTGAACCACACAATTCTACACCCTTTACTCTAGGCAGCGTATACCATAACAATTCTAAAACACTAGAAGGGCCCTCTGCTCAATACCTTTCTATACCCTTCTACACCCCTTGAAGGTCCCTGCTCAATACCCTTCTACAACCTTAGAAGGGCCCTTTGGATCCTTCTAGAACCCTCTGTACCCTTCTACAAATCTAGAAATTATTTAGACGAGATTAATCTCGAACAGGGTGATAATATGGAATATTTCTGTGGTAAATTCACCTTTCCAGAATGTGCAACCCCTTTACAGCAGGTGCGTTGTTTACATCAATTGTCATAGCGAAATATAATGCGAGTTGTAGAAAGTCGGTGCCAATCATTTTCCCCATTTTCGTCGCAGCAATGTGGTCGTCCGTGAAGTCATCATTATGGCTCCAGCAGATTCACCCTTATGAGTCAATTCCAGCTATGTGGGGATGATTCATTTCGGCCATTAATGAAAGCCTTTACAGTTCATAGCTAAATACAAATAAATAAATGGGGGAAAGCAGATCCATTGAAAACACCATCTTATATTTTCAATCATCATGTGGATTTTTCTTCAGATATTCCATCTTCTAGAATATAATTTTGTATATTAAAAGGCGATGTATTTAATGCGGAATCTAGTACTCATAAGAGCTAAAACACTTTTAGATAGATCAAAATCAAAAATAAGTTAGCCTTTTTTTTTTGTGCATTTCCCGGCTTTTTATTATTCATTTTTGTGCATTTCCTCCAACTCCCAAATTGGATTGTTCTGCACCTCTGTCTCAAATTGGGCTGTTCCTTATAGTAATGTTCAGCCTCTCTGAGTTACCTGTGGACATTTAAAGAAAAATGAAATACCTAATGTTTGTCCGGAAGTCATTCATTTCCCAGGCAGTTGAAGGCAAAAGATGGGTAGCATTTCCATATCATAGCGACTAGCAATCACACTCTATACATATACTGTCACGAGTTAAACACACAAACACACTGTTTAACACTGAAAAAGAATCATCATTAACACTTCGTTGTAAGAACAGAAAGAAACAAAAAACATGTAGGGGTTGCACAATACGGGCACTCCTTACATTAACACTAAAAATCAATTATCATTCACAGTTTGCTTTAGAAATAGAAATTGCGGAGATTGTAAAGCGTGGCAAATACTTACCTGCCAGAAAATGCGGACATTGTAAAACATGGCAAATACTTACCTGCCTGCAGTAGTAGTGGATTGGAATTTCCCCCATGAAATGTAAAGAGGCCATTGGGATTGGAATTTCCCCCCATGAAATGCAAAGAGACGATCCTCTCCAAATGCTCTCTTACTGTAACAAACTGAGATAAACGGCTCTGAATATTATCGTTAAGCATATCTTTATAACAAAGGGCCTCCCAACCAGAAGAGCCAGAATCAATTGACAAGTCGTTAACCAGTGCATGCTTGCCATACGTGTTGGCACTATGTGTGCTTAGTGTTTTATTTCACCGTAACCCTGATGTCATGTCAACCGCTCATGAATCTGAATCATTTACCGCGAGGCAGTCCCGGCAATCCTCCCGATAAAAGTATGATGAGTCCCCCTGATCCCTTCTGTAAGTCACTGTTGCTATCACCACTCTCTGCAGTAAAGAGAAACGAAACAGATTTTGGAAATTGGAGTAGTTTAAAGAAATAATATAATTAAAATACCAACATCATATAAACAATATCGCAAGTCAAAAAATAACCCGTATCATGTAAAGATAATATTGTATCAAAAGTGGGGAAGGGATACTTGAAAATCACTCATAATGGAGCCAACAAATCTCATTACATGAATTTTTTGTAATCTCAAACAACTTTTAATGAACGCACAAAGACTACACATATATCATGTTTTTAGAACTTAATTGATTAGGATGTAGAGTGGTATATATAATTAAGGGATATGATGAGGATGTAGAGTGGTATATATAATTAAGGGATATAATTTTACGATGCATTTTATGTTTTGGCAAAATAATTTGTGGTAGAAGTTTTTGATGGAAAAATTTTGAAAATACCAAAATATATTTGGTTAGGATAGATTTTGCAAATCAATCATTGTGACAAATTTATATGGGAAAAAATTTATTTTTTAATTTATTATATTAATATGAAGAATATTTTAATAATATTTAAACATTTTATAAATCAATATACATCACAAAAATTTAAGATGTAACAAATTTTTTTTTTATAAATAATTATGTTTGATCACTTTTATGTTTATCTCGAAATTTGTTAAATATATTATTTAGACCACCATAGTATTATTTTTAATATTATTTTTCTATTATGTTATGTATGAACTAACATGTCAATTTAAAAAATTATATTGAAGTATTAAAAATCATTTGGAATTGTCCATCCTAAACTACATTATCTTTAACATAACTAATTATATATAATATTTCCTATAAAATAAACTTAAAAATTTAACTATTTCATAAAACAAAACCTTCTCAATCTAATCACACTAATAATTTTTCTTATTATTTCAATTATTTAAATACGAATAATCAAAATCCTAATTACTTTGAGAAATAAATAAATAAATAATCTTTTAAGTGAACCTTATATCTTATGTATTACACAAAGTGAAAGCAACTTGCCTCTAAATTTTTTACTTAACCCACGGAAAACTCTTTTAACATAATCTTTGGAATTTGCATCGTCAATGTTAGTGGATGCACTATCTTTATTAGATATTTAATGAATGAAAATTGTGTTATTACTTTTTAAAATGTTTTAGTTTTTCTTATAGTTATATTTATTTTAAAATAATTTATTTGATTTTTACTTAATAATAAAACTTTTTTTTAATTTGTTATAGGTTTTTAAATTAAATATTAATAGCGTGTTTGTATTTTATATATAGTTTATTTATTTATATAATAAATTATAAATTATAATAAAATTATATATCATCTTCTAATTGTTAAGTTGTGTGATAAGAAAATTTCAATTTAATTTTGCTTTAGTCAAATTGAGAAAATTCAAATTTTCACATCAATAGGTAATTTGGAGGTAGTTAACTTGTGTAACATGGCTCTTGTCACTTAGTTAGCTTAGTAAATTCGAGTTAGGGGGCTTGGAGTTGAGTGAGGCATGTGTGATTGCTAAATTTTAATAATCTAGTTCAGTTATTTCCAATTGTATTAAGTTAAACTAGTTATAACTGTTGATAAAACTAGTGGAAGGTCATTTATGCAGTGGAACAATAGTCTAACTCAGTGATCATCAAGTTAAATGATCAATTAGCCTAAAATAACTAGTGCATGCAAGGAATTTGAGTTTCTCAGTTGTGATGGAGATTCAAAGGCAGTGAAACAAGCAATTGTAAAGTAGTTTGGGTGTACAGGTGTTGCATGCAGTAAGATGATCAAACCTTGAGGATTGTGTAATCAATTCGAGGAAAATTCCTAAAAAATAATGGCTGAATCTTCATGACTTTCTCCAAGAAATTGGGGCTCAAGCAAACACAAAAGTTTACCATGTTTGGGTCAGAGCTTCTTAGTGAGCAGAAAGAGAGGTTATTCACTTGTAGGTTGCGCTCAGTGCGGGAAATCAATTGTAACACATTCTCTATTCACCTCGTTAATGCAAAGAGGCTTGAGGGGGTTTTCCCCAGTTGGGTTCACCTAGAATAATATTTTGCATGTGTGGTGTTTCTTATTGCGTGTTTGCAAATGTTGTTCTAAATTGAGAATTAAATTCTGCAGATCAGTAGAGTAGAACTATGTCTCTTGATTTTAGATCAAATTTCTTAAGCAGTTGAAATTCTATCAACATATCTTTACATGGTATTAGAGCATGATTCACATTAGAACAAGAATTTTGAAGGTGTACCTCATGAGGTTCTAATTTGCACCTTTAGTGTAGCAAGATCTCTTCAGAGTTGGTAGAATGACCTTCAATGGATAGAGATTAGAGTATGCCTTGGAAGGCAACTCAAATTTCATTGCATGGAAGGATTACATGGAGGCAATGCTTGATTACAATAGCTCCCTAAAATATATCAATAATGATATTTCAAAGCCCTAGGAATCTGATGCACAAAACGTAGCCCAATGTAAGAAAGATGTAGCCAAGGCAAGGAAAATAATCTTGGAGGGGGTGCGAGACCACATTGTCTCAAATCTCCATGGGAAAGAAACTCCTTCTGCAATATGGAACACATTGATAGAGATATTTGAGAATAGAAGTGGCCATACAAAATTGGCCCTCAAATACAAACTTCGAAATATCAAGATGCAGAAGAATGACAATATTACGTAGTATCTCACCAGATTTACATAAGTTTGAGATGAGCTTGGACGAGTTAGTGTTAATGTTGCAGAAGATGACTCGGTGAGCTTAGCTCTTCTAGGGCTTCCGAAAACTTGGCATAGCTATCAGGACTTGGTGAACGGGGAGGAGAAATTACCAAATTGGGAACACTTATGGTCTGATATGGCACAAGAAGGGATCAGGAGAAATATTAGAGATGGAACTTCATCCAAGGGAGAGGATGAAGAAATTTTTGCATTGGTTGGAAAGGGAAATAAGGGAAAATGGAAGAAATCTCAAACCAAACCAAAATCCAGCCGAGGGGGAAAGAAGAAAGAATTGTCCAAAATAAAATTCTTCAATTGTCATGAATTTGGGGACTATGCTACAAAGTTCCCACACAAAAAGTTTAAAAATAAGAACTCATGATGAGTAGTAGGTGAGGCATTGGGTTCATAGTGTTATCACTCAGGTTTTCCCAGAAGTTGTAAGAAAAGGGAAAGGAGGCTGAGGTAACCACAAATCAATCTTTTAGACATAGATTCTAGCCAATCTGCATCCAGAGAGGGCTCTCTCTTTAAGTTTTAGCTTTGTTCTTTAAAGATATTAGGCTAGTTGTGAAGTTTAGGAGTTTGTTTGAGGTTGGGTGGTGAGATTCAATAGCAAAGGGATAAGACTGAGTAGTTTAGGACTTTGGGCTAATGGAGTCAAGGAAGACGACATCACTGGATTAGGTTTCTTAATGAAAGATGGTTTCACAGAGCAAGATAATCAAACAAGGAATAAATAAAGATTTGAAATAAATGGAATGATTTCAAAATGAGTGAAGAGTAGCTAAGAATCCTTCAACCTATTTGAAAAGATGAAACTGGAATTGATTACTGATAAAGAGCAGTTAAGTATTCTTTAAATAATAGTGAAAGTGACAGAACTAGAAAACATGAGCAATTAAGGTTTCACTATTTATTCTAATTCAGAAGAAAACATAGAGAATAATAACTTTTGAAGACAGAGTGCAATCAAACATATTTTGAATTACTCCTTTTTGTTTATCATTCAGATATAAAACATAGATGATATAAGAAATGAGGAAAACTTTAAAACACAAGGTATAGAGGACTTATTGATCTGGTGTTTGATTCAAGAAATCTGTGGAAAGTCCTTTGTCTGAATTCTTTATCCAGCAAGCCATACGAAAATTTGACCCAATTAGCACTTTATTCCAAATTAACCAATATTATAGCAATGTATATTAATCCACACAAAATACTTGAAATGAAGAAGTATTTATACTAATCGTAAACTGAAATATCTTGAAAAAACATCAAGATTAGTTTCACAAATATCTCCAACTCTTTACATTAATAGAACTTAAATAAAGGACATTCAAAACTAATGAATCTATTTGGCACTATTTCTATGGATTTATGGTGACAAACAAGAGAAAGTCGAATTTGATAGCAACTCTTAGTTGATGATGAGACATCCCAGTCACTAATTGCATCCTTCCTTTATGCATCCCACCCTAGAAATTCTGCAAACTTAGGGTCCAATAATACAGTTGTATATCTTAATATGTGATAGATATGTAAAATGTTAAAGACGTTTTTCTAGATAAGAATGTTTTTGAAATAAACCTCTCTCAGTTTCCCAAAATTCATCTCCAGGTGTTCACAATATTCTCTGCAAAAAGATGTCAAAAACAACACTTTGAACAAACTAAAAAATAGGCTGTGAAGACATGCACATATCTCCCTCTTGGTAATACCTATGTAAAAAGTGAGATAGTTTTCTGTAGCTTGGCCTGTTAGGAACAAAAACCTCTTCCAGTTTCTCGAAATACTTCTTGGATTAGCCACAATAGTTTCTGCAAAACTATGACTTAAACAGGAAATTTCTAAAGAATGTACCATTTCTGCTCTAATTTCATCTTTTAACCTTAAACTTCTTTCAATTGTTTTTCACTTTTACTTTGGATAAACTTCATTGTAGCTGGTGAAAGTGTTTTCATCTTTGTTTAACCCTTAATGTCTTCATGTTTACTTTTACTGTTTACTGTTTACTTTTTACTTTTACCGCTCTGTTTTGCATTTGTCTTCACTTTGACATGAATTTGTATACTCTATTTTGTAACTGTCTTCCTTGCTGTTTATCTTCATGGTAGCTAATTTACTTGACTTGGTCTTCAATCTGATACTCTTTAATCCTAATACTTTTTTACTGCTTTTTACTGTGTCTTTTTACCTTCAATGTGTAATTTAGGTTTTTACTGTTTGTTTCAATAGTAAATCGTTTAATTTCCTGTTTCCTTTGCTTGTCTTTCAACTGTATGTTTTATCTTCCATCTCTGTTTGAATAGATTTGATAACAATCTCGGAGCAAACAGATCTTATGACTAGTATTAAGACAGTTTATCCAAGGATGTGGTCTTCTGATCACCTGTAAAACAAAACAAATTGTTAAGAAAGCATTGGTTTGTAGGGGAGGTCGAAAAGGTTTCATTTGAGCTTGAAAGGTCTGTGGAGTGAGTCCATAATGCTTTTCGGGAGGTAAACCATGTTTGAATCGGTTAATAGAGGCTTTAGGGGGTGCACATGGGTTACATAAGGTTTTACCGTATAATCAAGTGAAAACGAGCAAAACTGGGGTTTTTGTGTTTACACGGGTAAATGGTTGGTATTGGGGGGTGAATGAAAATGACAATTGGAGGAAATTGAGTAATGAGACGTTTTGTCATTTAGTAGAAGGTGGTAAGCAGTTTCTATCACACCATTTATGGGAGGCGAGTGGTATTGAGGGAGGGCCGCGCGATTCCATACACTGTGTGACACGTAGCACCGATACTATTCACGACACTGCTCTCCATCGCATGCTAAATGTCGACCAAAAGGATCATGTGATATGCATGATGACCATTGGATCTGCGGGAGCTGATCGGACGGTTGTCGGGGAGGTGAAGTGGCGGAAGGTTAAAGGAGGGCAGGCCCGATATAATTTAAAGGAATTAATCATGTCGGGAATGATGCGATTGGTTATAGAGTTATTAATTAGTCCAAATGACATAATTAATCCTCATTAAATGGTGGCAGGGTTGGGTTCTTAATTAACTATGGATTAGTTAATTAATCCTGTTTATTGTTTGATTTACGGTTATATTTAACCATCGGGCGGGGTATGTAATATTTCGGATTTTTAATAGTTTAAATAATACGGGAAAGGGTGAATTTTTGTGTAGGATTTATATAATATAAGTTAATAGTTAATATGGTAATGTAATGAAAAGGCACCAAGTAAAAAAACATTAAAGTGTGTATTTTAAACTTAGGCTAATGGGGAAAAGGGTTTTTATGGGGTATTATGTAATTTTCCTATGTAAAATAAGATTTTACATAGGAAAAGACTTATAAAAGTGAATGAATGGTTTATGAATAGTTTTAAGTACTTATTCTTTTTAAATTATTGGGCTGAGGGTCTGGTCCCTCCAGAAGTCAGAGAAATGCTCTGAGCCCCTCCAATTTAGCAAATACCTTAGTGCTTAGGGGAAATTAGTAAATAATTAGGGAAAATGAGAAGGGGAGTTAATCATTGTGACTTTGCTTTGCTTGAAATGCTTTCAATGTACTGTATGCCTTAGCCTTGTGATGAAAGTGAAAGATTAACACATTTAGAGACATTGTCCATCACATATGATTCTGCAACATCATCTACCTACCCTAATTACTTTAACCTAGCATTTTTTCTTCTTTAATTGGGTGCACTTAGACTAGCAAACCCTTATCAAATCTTCCTTTTCTTTTACATGGCAAGCCTACCTAAGTCTACACTTATTGCATCCCAGGGCTCAGATTAGACTATTGAGCTCCTTTTATTTACTCTACCTATCTACTTATCTGCTAAGATTACACAGTTTGGTCAGATTTTATTCTCTATCTCTAAAACATAAAATTCAAATATGAACTAGCCAAGCTTAAGCTGTTTGACTGTTCATCAATTGTGGCATAAATTACAAGCTACACACAATTGTTTATTGGATAAGAGTAAAAAGTAGTGGCATTTAAATTTGCACACATTCCTTGGTCTTTCTTTTGGTGGGGTTCATTTTCTTTCACTTTTTTAACCATCTTATTCTTTTTACCCTTTGATTTTTCTTTTCAGGTATACCCTCTTTACATTTTTTAAATTTTTTTATTTTTTGAAAATATGGAAAACCTTTGCAACAAGAAAGGTATGAACATATTACACAGCTCATCAAGTCAATCATGATATATGACAACTATTGGTATAGGAGCATAACACAAATTTTGAGCTATGTTTCTTCCTTATCACATGCATGCATAGCACAGTGATGGGGACTATATGGTACATGGACTCAAGTGCCTCATTACACATGACAGGATGTAGAGCATTTCTCCATGACCTGGATGAGAAAGATCTCTAAATGCATATTGAGCTTGGGGATGAAAAAAGGTACAATGCTACTAGGATTGGTACAGTAACCTTTAAGAGGGAGTCAGGATCCCCTCTTCACCTCAAAAATGTCATGTTTGTTCCACACCTACAAAAGATTCTCATCTCTGTAGCAGTTTCATAAAACAAGGATTATGATGTGATCTTCAGCAAAGGGAAAGCATTCCTGAGACACATAGTCACTGGACAGGTGAAGCAGATCAGGGTTCATATGAAGAACCTATATAAACTTGATGTAGAGACTATGTTGCATTAAGCAGTAAGGTAGAGAAAGTGCATAGTCGCGATGTCGGTGAAATTTGGTATAGGATATTAGGCCATTTGCATCATGGCAGCATGAAAGTTATGGAGAAAATAACTATTGGCCTCTCAAAAGGAGCACCTGAGAAACAAGATGTCTACAAGGGTTTTTACCTTGGGGAAGTACGTGAAATCCACATTCCATTATTCTGACAATAAAACACATACAGTCTTTGAAAAGTTCCACTCTGATGTTTGTAGACATTTCTTGATAACCTCCACTACCCAACATAAGTACTTTGTTATTTTTATTGATGATTTTTCAAGGAAGTGTTGGATCTTCTTCATGCAGAAGAATGATGAGACATTCTCAAGGTTTGTAGAATTCTAGGCACTAGTTGAGAAAGAGACCGATAAGAAGGTGAAAAATCTCGTGAGTGACAGTGGAGGTGAGTATTTTTCGAATGACTTCAAGAAATTTTATGTTAAAGAAGGCATTCGAAGAGAGCTGATAGCAACCCATAACCCATAATAGAATGGGCTAGTTGAGAGGAAGAACCAGAGCATTGTGGGAGCTGTGATAACTATGCTACATGAATAATGATCCAGGTGGATGTTGGTGGTCACCCAACTATTCCACCTAGACCTCTAGTTGATTTCCTTAGTTTCTTTGATTATAGAATAATTTATTATTTTTAGCTGTTTTTCAGGTTATGAACTTTCGTAGCTATTTTGACCCCCGCAAAGGTGTTTTTCTAAGGTCTGCAGTAGGCCCATAGCCACAGGTAAGAGTATGTTAGAAATATTGTCATACTCAGAGAGACCTCTCTAACAATGTATCATACATGCCAAACAAAGATCGTATGACCGGGTTACGACCCCGGGAAGTTGGCTCTCCATTTAACCCCAACAGGGCCCACAAACTGTTGGTGTTCCATCTCCTAGGGTTAGGGTTTTGGTTGTTTAGTGTTTCCCCTTGTTGTTCAATAATAAAAAGGGCCTTGAGACTCATTGTAACACTGTTTAGAGGCATGTAGCCACCACATTTATTCTTAGAGATAATATACCATCGCCCGAGCTAGTCTATTTTCATTTTATATGAAAGGATATTTCAGTTCTTTGATATTAATGAAATGAAGATTATTTTTCTATTGCATCTCTGTGTTTATGTTATTATATATATATATATAATTATATATATATATATATATATATATATATATATATATATATATATATATATATATATTATATTATTATATATATATATATTATATATATATATATATATATATATATATTATGTTCTTTTCCTACATAAATTTGGATCAGTGGTATAAGAACTATCTGCTCTTTCTCTTTTCTTTATGCATGTCCCCAATGAGGTCAGGGTATAATGAGTTAGGGATCAAACTAATTAAACCTTTGGAAGACCAACCTCTCTGACCCCGATGACCTCCTGTGGTGGAAGAAAATAAAGACGATGGAGTAGGAGATCCTTTTAAAATATTGCTCGAAGAAGCCCTTGAGAGACAAAGGGATGCAATGATGGACAACTTTTCTCAAATCCTTCGGTGGATGCCTACCGACGACGAAACTTTATCCAGCAGTCACTTTGGAGGCGTCGTTCCCTTCAAGGTACAAGTAAATTTTCATATCCCTATATTCAAAGGTCAAATAGATGTAAATGTTGTATATATATGGTTGAATTTGTTGGAAGGATACTTTTTAGTCCATAGTTTCTCTGACAGGGAGAATTTTACTTTTTCACTCCTTAAGATTTCTCCCCATATTAAAGACTCACGGGAAACTTAATGTGAGAAAAGGGTACAGGCACCCTCTCTATTTACTGTCACCCCTTCTTGGAACTCTTTCAGAGATGATTCCAAGGAATAGTACTACCCTATGGGGAGCTTTGAGGATAGGTACATACAATGGATTACACTATGATAGTAAAGGGATCAAGATGTGCATGAGTTGACGAAATTTTTCCATACCTTGTGTATAAAGTTGGGTATCAAAGATTTTGAAAAACACCTAGTGCTCAAGTAACATGATTGTTTTCACAAATACATTCAGGAGGAAATGGAGTTCTTGGACATCTCCTTGCTCGGTGCATCACACCGATATGTTTCCAAGATTAAGTAGAAAGTCAAGCAGAAGAAGCAATACTTTGGATCTACAAACCCAAAGCAGAGAAAAGGCATCCCCAAGCCACATAGCAAAGGGCAGAGCCAAGATTTCATCCCCTAGGACAACTCCTCAAAGCCAAAAACTAAAAATTAAAGGAAGACGAAGATGAACATCAACAAGTGGTGTGAGTTCTATAAAACTCCTAGTCACAACACAAACGAATGTCACACAAAGCAGACATTGGTGTATGATCTAAAATACTCAAATGCAAATGCATGCTCTGATTCTAAGTCGAAACCCAACAAGGGAACCGATAAGGGGAAGTAGATCATTGACACATAACCCACTGCGATGGTAGCCACCACCAAGCTCAAAAATGCAAAACCTGAGGGTCTGGAGGAGGGAGAATTTAAATACAAATAGAGTTTAGCCATGTTCTATATATTTTATTCTCTAACCTAGGAAGAACCTTATCTATTAAGAAGGTAGGCTTCCATTAAATTTGCAGATTAATTTCCCTTTAATCATAATTTTGTTTTTATTGTCATGAATCAAAGATGTTGCCATATTTTCTCTCTTTTACATTAATTGAAAGAGCTATCAATGAATAGAATGTTCAATAATAAGTTTATGGCATCTTTAATGATGTTTTCAAATTTATTTAATCCTATAAAAATTCAGTACCATAAAGTTTTTGATAGTTACTTTTCATATTTATGAATAAAAATGGAATGCCCAATCGTTCTCTCCCTATTGCTCTTAACATTGAATAGTTTATAGTTGAGCCAAGGAAAAGCAGATGGCTATCTGCCTTCACCAACTATGACTTAAATGGTGTGCCAAGGTACATTATGATTACATTATATGACTTCAACCTTGTAAAAGGATAAAAACTTACATCAACAACTTAGCAGTTGTGCTATTATATTAATTTTATGGCTTAATTTGGGTAAAAAAATAAAAAAAATTACTTTGCCAAAATACTAAGTGTGCCAAGGTAGATTATGATTACATTGTATGGCTTCATCCTTGTAAAAGGATAAAAACTTACGTCAACAACTTAGCAGTTACAAAACTTACGTCAACAACTTAGCAGTTGTGCTATTATATTAATTGTGCGGCTTAATTCGAGTAAAAAAAATAAAAACTTACTTCACCAAAATACTAATAGATGCACGGAAATGATGATTGGCATTGATTCATAGTCCATTTGCAATTTACATGGTACTTGACATGAATGCACTGGAGGTCTCGACATGAATGAGAAGCCTCTTGGGAAAATAAATAAATGAAAGAAATCATGTTAAGTTTTTCCTATAAAACTCTAGTTTCTTCATGTAGTGTATGGAAATTGAAAAAATTGCATACATATTATCTAATAAGGGAACGTTGTCATCATTTTTTATATAAAATAAATTGCATTCCCGTATGTATGTATGTAAGGTAAAGTTGTTATCATTTTTTTATATTAAATAAATTGCATGCATATATGTATGTAAGTAATTTCTTTATTTTTAAATATTTGTTAAAAATATTTAGTAAATGTTTAAAGTTAAAGTTAAATAGTTAGAAATCAGATAGAAAATGCTCAACTTGGTTTGAGCCACTTTGACCTTGATCATAATAATAAGTCAAATATGTCTGATAATAATAAGTTAAATATTTCTTTTAAAGAATGGAAAATGCTTGAGCATTATTACAATAAGTTAAACATATTCCCAAAATCCTATAAATAAAAATAAAACAAATTTCTAACCATTCATATTGTTCAGGAAAGAAAGAAGGATATGTAGATGGGTTGTATGGTGGTGAAAGTAATTAATTGAATTGAGGTCAGTGTTTTATTATATAAAATGTGTGAATGCATTATAAATATAATGCATTGTGTTATAAATTTAAAGTAGTATGTTTTTGTTAAAAGTAATAATATATATTGGGTAGAGGTGTATAAATATTGTATAAATTGGAATATATATATTTTATTGTTTATATTTAATTTATATAATATTTAATATAATAGTGCAAATTGTATATTATTTATAATTTATTAATACATTTTGTTAATTTTGTTTTTAAATTGGATGATTTAGATT